>OZ026813.1:9985947-10013219 GCA_964023185.1 Macaria liturata | reverse complement strand
GGTAATGATAGCGCGGCCGAGATGCAACCCGCTCGCCTGCTGAGTGGCATTCTCGTTATCGCGCCTGCCGACAAGCAGCCGGCGGCGGGGGCGCGGCCCCAGGAGCTCCGCCCCCCGCCGCCACGCCTCGCAGGCCGCGGCCGCGCCGGCTCACCGCCGTCCGACATGCCGCGACCGACGCGCGCATCTTACGGCGAACACAAACCTCCGTACTCCTACATCTCCCTGACCGCGATGGCGATCTGGAGTTTCGCCGGAGCGCATGCTGCCGCTGTCGGAGATCTACCGGTTCATCACGGACCGGTTCCCGTACTACCGGCGCAACACGCAGCGCTGGCAGAACTCGCTGCGGCACAACCTCTCGTTCAACGACTGCTTCGTGAAGGTGCCGCGCCGCCCGGACCGGCCCGGGAAGGGCGCCTACTGGACGCTGCACCCGCAGGCCTTCGACATGTTCGAGAACGGCTCGCTGCTGCGGAGGAGAAAGAGGTTCAAGCTGCACAAGGGGGACAAGGACAACCTCGGAGCCGAGCTGGTGGCGCTGGCAAACTTCAACAATATGTTTCTGGCGAGTCAGTCCAGTGGCAGGATCCCTCCTATGACAGTGTACGAGGAGCCAACTAACATTGAAGCTGCTTACACTCCGAGCCATTTGATTGCGAAGCGCAAGAAGCCGTTTACAATAGACAATATATTAGCGAGTGACGTTGTCAGGGCCAGTGAGGAGCAGGCAGTGAGTGACGTGTGTGCGCCGAGGGTGCCGTACCACCCGGAGCTGCTGGCCATGGCGGCCGCGATGTGGGCGCCCGTCTTTAACCAGCCGCACTCTTTCCCCTCCTCCATATACGGACCTCTCAATCTAGCCTTCAATTTACAACACAGCTTCGACAGCATGCCCCCTAGTCTTATGCATCCACTGAACCCTTTATAACCTATCAGTAGTCCAGCTTTTCTTCAACTTCTCATCTCTGATCTCATCAACAGTTTCCATTTCTAAGTAGGTTCTTGTTTCCTCTTTTCACAGTGAATGTTAAATAAATTTAAGTTTTTAAAATCATGTGAAATTTACGTAATTATTTATTTGTGGAAATGCAAGTAAGTGGAAAAGTGTTTTTTTTTATCTTTAAATCATTTATAGAAGATAATTGTATTTATAATTCTTAAATATAAATTCACCTGTTTTTTTTTTGCTAAATGCAGAACACAATACTATCAGTAAATTTTCTTTTCATTATTTAAACCTGCATAATTCTATTGTTGATTGTTATAAGATTCTATATAATTGATTAGTTAAGGTAAATTTAATTTAAACGAATTAAAGTTTTCGTTTTACACGAGCAATATTTTATTTTGGCACCCGACAATTTTCTGTAGCGAAGCACAAAAACGGTTCATTTATTTAATTGAAAAATATAGGGGCAGGTGATAGGGTAGTGTAGAGCCATTTTTATGGACATTAAGTCCTATGCGATGTTCCGCGTTTTAAAAAGATAAAACGCCCAAATGTATAAAGTTTAAGTTGGGGGGTTGGAACTTTGGAAAGAAAAAATGTGAGTAACAATAATTTGGCAGTTTCGATGAGCATGACGGAACATTCTATATATTACCTTACAAGGGTTAGAGACGCGTCATTTTTGTTATTTATGTTCTAGCCAAGGGCGAGGGCTGTTACTGTAATTAATATAGAGCAATGATGGAATTGAGTGCCGTTTACCCCGCGGCATCCCTTCTGTTCAGCCGCGAACACCTTTCCGACATCTATCGCTTCTATCTGGTAATAAATAATGTTTGTGTCCCCGATTATTATGGGGAACTAGATGCAGTCTGTTTTTAAGGGATGTGAAAGGTGTTGGCTGGTATTTTTTTTTTTTTTTTTTTTTTTTTAGTTCAGTACGTATTAGATTAATAACTTGTATTGGTAGAAGAAATCTAAATTAATTAAATAGACCATGAAGATTGCAGTGACTGAATTTTAAAACATATATTGATATACCATCGAGGTGGAAATATAGGTACTATTGAATATTAATACTCCAGTGTAAAGTACCTAAGTACAAAATATTTTTATAGATCTATCTAGATATTGCCAAGAATAAATCTTTAGTAAGTAAGTTTATATCAATTAAGTTTCCATTGGTATATTCATTTAACTAAGATTAACTATTCTAAAGTACTGAGCATACAAACTCAGAAACAAGAAACCAAATAACAAATGTAAGAAAGCCCGCAAAATATTCAAACAGCGACACTTGCAACCTGAAAGTACATTGCAATATTCTCTCTATAACGAGAGGACTCTTTAATAAACGCGTGCAAATTCTTTGGAGTGCAATTTCAGCCGAGGTTGTAGCGAACTTGACAATACGTCGCTCGACTCCAATCGCGAATTATTGAGACGATGACACCGGTCACTCACAATGTGGCGTCTACAGGTAGATCTATGTTGTGGTTGTTTTAACTATTGATTTAGATTTTATGACAAATAGTGTTTTTTTTTTTTTTTCATAATGGCCTCTGCGGCTTCCCCGCAATTTCGCCAATGTCACGTCACAAGAGAAACAAATGCTTATGCAAATAGTGGTTTAAATATTAGTCTAAACCAAGTCCGTTTTAGTTGTTCGAAAATTGTCTGTCTACTGCCATAATTATCAAACTGTCAAAATGTACATACCAAAGTCCCAAGTTGAAGTTGACTTTTTGATTGCTTGTTTGTGATGTCTGAACAACAAGAACCCCATTTTCATAGTCCTAGACTAATATTTAAACCGCGTTTTGTAATAAGACGGATATCATTTATATTAGTCTAAAACATTAATAATGTAGGTACTACCTAATTTTTTTTTCTGTATAAAAGTTTCAGTAAAGTTATTTTGCGAACGTCTGTCGTAAGGCCGCTAACATATATAAAATGCTAGCAAGGACGGCGCGAATAGAATGGGGCTTGAATCCAGAGATCATCAGGACAATATATTTAGCCGTGATAGAGCCTATAATAATGTATGCCTCCAGCGTCTGGGCGCCGGCGGCAGAGAAAATAATGGTCCAGAAACAGCTAAACGTGGTGCAAAGAGAGTTTGCGCAAAAAATTTGCAAATCATACCGCACGGTGTCTCTCAACGCGGCACTTGTATTATCTGGACTCCTCCCCTTAGACCTTCGGATCCACGAGGCAGCTCAGTTATACAAGGCGAAGAGAGGCATACCGACGGATATGGATTTTGGAAAAAGACCAATAGAAAAGCGCGTCTCTTTCTTAAAAACCCAACATCCTGCCTTAGAAGAAGAAATAACCTTCGACTTCCTAAGCGATGCCCGGAATAATTTGGAACAACCCGAACTTCCACAGTTCCAACTATATACCGACGGAAGCAAGCTTGAAGGGAAGGTTGGTGCGGCATATACACTCTGGAAAGATGGAGTTGAAATTAAGACCAAGAAGATGAAACTTGAGTCATTCTGCACAGTTTTCCAAGCGGAACTATATGCACTCTACGAGGCTACAGTGCAGCTTCTCAAAGGAAATCAACGCGAAGTAGCTTTGCTGAGTGACTCAAGATCTGCTCTGCAACTGGTGACAGACCCAGACGCACTCCATCCCCTCGGCTTCAAAGTAAGACACAATATTGCCGATCTCAGATCTAAGGGTTGTAACGTCAGGCTCTATTGGGTGAAGGCTCACGTTGGGGTACCAGGCAATGAAAGAGCAGACGAACTGGCCAAACAAGCCGCATTAAACCTGAATACATCTGCCCATTATTACAAATGTCCAGTATCCCATGCAAAGGGCGAAATTAGAAGGGTAGCGGTCGAAAGATGGAGTAAAAGATACGTAGAAGGAGAACAGGCAAGAGTGACAAAACTGTTTCTACCTGATGTTACGGAGGCCTACAAAATAATGAAGAAATTTCAACTTACCCCACTTATGACGCAGGCGATGACAGGACATGGGGGGTTCTCCGCGTACTTACATCGATTTAAGTGCAAGGATAGCCCCTCATGTATCTGTGACGATGACAAAGAGGAGTCAATAGAACATTTGCTTCTGGAGTGCCCAAAACACGGAGTAGACAGGTGCGACCTGGAATCTAGCACCAGCATGAAGCTCACCCAAGCATCATTGTGGGAAATGATGGCAGGGAAACAATCCAGGCCGTACCTGATAGACTACTGCACCAAAGTAGCAAAAGCAGCAGTTAATAGAAATAAGACGAGATGACACTGAGTGTCATCAAGCTTATTCAAAAGAAGCTTAAGAAAAATGAGCACAATCGGGTTCAACAGAACCCGGAGTATGTGCACATATAAAGAAGTATTATATGATATTATTATAAAATTGTATCCAAACTAAGAATCATCATAGCTTTGAAAATAAAAAATAAAATTGGGTGAAAAAGGAAAAAAAAAAAAAAAAAAAAAAAACGTTTTAATAAATTTACTAAATTAATTATTAGGTACATGTAAGAAACCTAAAAAAGGTCCCCTACAACGTAGGGGGATTAATAATTGTGGAGGAGAAAAAAAAAAAAAAAAAAAAGTTATTTTGCCTATCTCACATAGGACATATTCTAAATTGTCTTAGCTAGTATAAACTTGGTATGTGTTAAATAGAACAACATGTATAAATTTTGAGATGTATGATTCCAAATTTTTAGCACTTACACAACATCTATATTATTAAACTACGTCTTGCAAATAAATATATCTTTATCTTTTATCTTTATCTTTTTATGGCAACAAAGCGGCAGCTGTACGGCGATGTACCTATACTATGTCTTATTTCTTAGTTGCGCATCTCATATGAAAAAAAAAAAAATATATTAATATTTTAAAGTATAAACAATCTGCATCGATAGGTTGTCAACTAATGAACAACGGTTTCTAGAATTTCACGCACTATGGTCAGCCCAGCAGTCAGCGTTCTATCACCGTGATTCTACAACAATCCATTATTTTTTATTACGAAATAGGCTTACGTTTGACTAAAGCCTGCCTGATGTTAAGCACCACTGTAGTCTATGATGTAGCACGCTTGCATAGAAGAACCCTATTTACTCTAGAAACCTATTTTATCCATTTTACCGAACACCCTGTAAGAACAACTTCCATCAGACGCAGCAAACATGTCCTGCAGTGAGTCACACAATAGGTGCTTTCGGCTCTCATCTCTTTGGTCATCTTTAGCACAACAAATATTGAATGATCTCGTGTTATGGGACTTTGTTCGCAACACGTTGACCCTTTGTTACTCGACAACCAAACGTTATGGAAAACAATGAGTAGATTCAGTAAATTATTGAGCTGTTTCATTGTTAGGAAATTGCGTATAAATTAGGCGTACCTAAATATACTGATATTGATTTCTTATGAGAATCTGATAAACTAGTTAGGTGCTAGTAATTGAAAATAAAAATACGGGTAGGTGATAAACTATAGTTATGAATTTCCATATTCATCAAATCTCATCAAGATCGGTTAATACCATTGCACTCAAGCGCCAAATAAAGATAAAAGGGTTTCAGCATGAAAGAGTTATAGGTTTTCACAATCTGTTCCATAAAAAGTAACATAATATACTAGCGCTATATATTGTGTTTATATTCCTGTTTTAATTCTTTTCGTTTTCAGCCATTTCAGTCACATCTCAGCTCTATCTGACGTCTTCCTGAAAAGAAATCGAAGCAAACAATTCCAAGAACTTGACAATGACGCAGGTAAAGGCAAAGCAAGCAAGATTTTCAGTAAAAAAGGTGATAAATAACAAAGATCAATGCCCCAACTGTATCGATACAATAGTTGTTTATGTCGATAGAGCTGAGTGTATACTAGGCACGTGATTTTAGGCTAGTGAACTTAGTACCTGTTCAATGAATTGTATTACAGTTTCCACAAATGATTCACTGACCAATTAGTTCACAATCTAGATAAATATATTTTATACAACTAATATGGACTGCTGCTTTTTGTATTGGCATGACATATGTGATATTGGCACAAAATATTATCTGGCTCTCAAACAAGGTTGCCAGATCACATTGTAAGGTGCATGGTTGCTCAAATTACCTTCTTTATTCAAGTTGGAGGTTACAACTGACTAGCGTAATTAAAAAACTAATCTTTATTTAACATATCAAACTTATATTTACATATATACAAAATTTACAAAGAAATATTTAGTAAAATAATTATCCAATAAAAAAATATATAAACCAAACTAAAACGACATTAAATACATTCGTAATAAAATAATTTACGTCTCCTCCTATTGATGCAGGAACAAAATCGAGAAATTTATATCAGATATGAATAATTCTTTTTTAAATTTGTAAGCGATTCACCAAGTTAGTGCTATAGAGGTTTTTTGTTTGTTGAAATCAGCAAATCATGATTCACGGAGATCCGCAAGGAAAAGTGTAAGTAAATAAACGAGTGCTCTAATAAAATCTACCACAAACGTATAAAATTTCACGGTCTACTGACGGCCATAATCTAATTTTCTTTAAATAAATGAAGTTTAATAAATTGCTAAAAATCTAAATTTTGCGCGGAACATCGTTTTTGTTGAATTAGAGCCAAATTGCAATTTTTGAGACTAGATTTTTTTAATGCTATCGCTTCAACTGTTATCTTATATCTTAGAATAACAAAATGTAAGTTTTGCTCTATTGGCTGGTTTATTTTGGTGTTTGTAGTCTTGGATTTTTGTTTTATAATTCGTGTCGACACGGTATTCAATGACAAACCCGTAACTCCGAAAAACTAAACTGTTTGTTTTTTTGTTGCCACTGAAGTATAACCTGAAAGAATAATGTTCGTTTCGAGTTTATACGAGGGTAACACTTATATGTAGTCTAGGAAGCCCGTATTTTTAATTAAAATAAATTAAAATTCATATCTTATTTTAATTATGTGTCTTATGTAGACTCAGTTTTCGTGAGTGTGTACACTGTACCTATTTTTGTAACTTCTTCGCCTTACCAGAGCTGAAAACCATTTTGGCAAAAAAAATGTTTCGATCATTTTGATTAAAACTTGTTATTCATCATCATCATCATCAGCCTAATCAGACCTACTGCAGGGTATAGGCCTCCTCCCTCTTACGCCAATACTCCCTGTCAAAGGAGTAAATAACTCCCTCCCTGCCTTTACTTGTTATTCAATAAGGATTAATTTAAGTACCATTAGAAGTAGTGTCTGTTAGTCTGTAGCTAGTGTCGGTTCTCACGCCACGCGCGGCAAAAAGCAGAGGAAGAGGACGGTAGCGGCGTATTAATCAGCTGCAACACTGCAGCCTGCGGTACACTTGCATACAGATTGTTGCACTTTATACGCACGGGCATTGCATTTTATGTATACATAATAATAAAGCTGAAGAGGGCTGAAAGTCTAAATATTGAATGTATAAAAAAAATTACAATTCTGTTTTTCTGTCTCTGTTTGTCTGTTTATTTAAACGCTCATCACGCAAGAACGGCTGAACGGATCATAGGTAGTATAAGCTCCTAAGAGTGTCATAGACTGCTTTTTATCCTGAAATAATGCGAGCGAAGCCGTGGGTGTCCTCTAGTATAGTTACATAGGAAATGTATCGATCGATATCAATATACATTAATATATGTAGGGACGTTTAATTAGTCGTCGGCGGTTAAATACTCGTTTGGTGTAGTAAGTATTACACAAAATATTGATATTTAGAAATTACAGCTAGCAACAATGAGACTTACAATTATTATTACAATGTTGCTTAGCTTCAGGCGAGTTGTAGTCAAGCGTGAGCCTACAAAAGTTAAAAAAAATGGCATTGCTTTGATAGGAAAACCCGACTTACATCAACAAAGTGCTTGGTAAGGATTCTTACTAGACATTACAAAAGTCTATTTAGAATTATGTTGTCACTAATTAACAAAAATATTGTTTGACGATAATCTTCTAAGATATATATATAAGATATATAAGATCTTTTACAATACCATCCAGTACAGCATTTATATCCAAGCTTATGTTCACAGCTTCTAAACAAGAATCAAAAGAATACAGTGAAAGACGGATCTTCTAACAAGATTTTCCAACCACCTTCCATCTCAGTACCCACCAGTACTCCGCGCGGCGACCAGCATCGTCCGTGCGTGACTGATTCACTCAGCATAGAATTCACGGCAAGTCAAATGTTTAATTTGATCTATAAATCAGACCATTAGTCGCATTTCAAGGGTGTCAGCGACTCATCGCAGTCTCATTGGAATCGTGACCGAGCGAGCTGTGTGGCCGTCTCTCTTACAACGGTAGCGTTTCTTGTTGATAAACTCTTTGTGAGACGCTGAACAAATTCAATTCGTGACCGAATATTTGATTTGTTAGGGGATTCGTTGGGGGTCTCGTGAAAAAGTTAGTGTTCTCGTGGCATGGTTTAGTTAGATGCTATCTTAAAATACTACTTTATAGCTATTCCAATTGGGACAGTAAGATTTTACTGACGCTCGATACAGCAGCAGACACCATAATATATGGGTTCAAAATACTGTATGTACCTATCTGTAAAAGTGTGGAAAATAATCAAACAAGGAAAGCGTCAAAATATTCAAATTTAATTCGGTGCCCAAAAACTTAACTTGTACCTACAAATTGAATTGACATTACGATATAAAGCAGACACTTGTAACATATACCTGTGTATTACCTGTATATTACAGTATCAGTCTAAGTCAGTCAACACAAAGTCTTATTAGCACAGAATCAAATAAATTCTTCATACAGTTACTTTTGGTTAAGTAAATAAAGGTAGGCAAATGTTGTAATCTGACTACCTATTTTTTTACATTGTACATAAAATATAGTCAGGCATTTGATCATTAGATCACCTGAAGATTAATTGACTATGATGTATGGCTATTTGGTCAGATTGGTAAAAGTAACAAGAGTGAAATAAAGTAAGATTAAGCAAAACGTAGAAATGTGTTCATCCAGCGAGTTTCCATAAAGGCAGTGAATAGAACATTGCGTGACTCGCTGCTCGGAGGAAGCTCGATTCAAATTAAATTAGATTAAATTGATTTATTGGTGGAGGAGCGTGAGGCGGTCCTCTGCGCCCTGGTTAGGGATACCAGCCTAGTAAAATTGTTTGCCTATTGCTTGGTCATATAATTTGTTTAAGTCATCATCAACTATATAACCTTGCAGCTGGTGACTAGTTCCATACGAGTAGTTATGTTTTGTACTTCAACACAAAATTTGCAATTATTAAAATTGTATTTATTTGACTTTTACCCTATCCTAATACAGCATAATTCCTAAAAGTAATAAAATACAAAATTGACAAACAGAAAACGCTTTAGTTTTTTTTTTATTGGAATACCAATCAATTTAATTTTAACTATTTATAGAATAAATAAATGTATGTGTAATTTAATGACAGAAAAAAGGACTATCAGATCAGATTTCCTATACCGTATGTAGTTTCATTATCCCAAAGGTAATTCTATATTCTAGCAACACAGTTGGGGTCTTGCCTCCGCCAGCGGGCCGCTTCGTTCCGCCGCACTCCATCACAACCTTAATTAATGCCATTCGATTCGGAAACTGACCGGAAAAACGAATCGCCGCCGAGAAAACAACGAGAAAGAACAACCATCACTAAATGAATTACTCCTCTCGTACTATGGAACTTGGAAAATGAAAACGTAAAATTAACTTTAGTGAAACCTGAGCTTAAATTGTGATTTAACATTAGAACTTTCTTCTTATCGAATGAGAGTGGCCAACTCTTGTGTCGAGAGTTTATAAAGCCGCCCTAAGGGGTTCTGACATTGCGTAGATAATTTCAGTTAATTACATTTTATATTTTTATTATTTGTATAAAAGAATTGAAATAATAGAAATGAAAAATAAATAAAAGAAAATAGATGACTTGAACTCAATTATAATTGTACCTAATCAACTCTTTGAAAGGTTTTGGTTGCCCACTACGGTGTAGGTATCTGGCAAAAAGAAAACAAATATTGGTAATGCTGTAGTCATTATGTTTTTATTAATTTTTCGTTTTGTGCTTTGTTGAATATTGTTGCAGTCACATTATCAGTTTAGGCTTGACTAACCTATTTCTTGTATGAGAAAGATGAACTCGGCGTCACTATTCAAAGCATATTTTTAAACACAAAGGTGAAAAAAAGACTTTTCATTATTTACGGCTTTTGTAAACGAACAAAGAAACAACAATAGGCAGTTTCTACATTACGTAGCACGTTATAAAACTGTGCAATTTGTAATTAATTTTACGTAGAAAGTATAACATTGAACGGGCGGTGCTGAAATTGTAAACAAACCGCGTTCCTAATTAAAATTAATTAACAGTTATATTTTCTGAAGAGAAACTTATAGCTACTGGAAACAGAATTGCTAAATGCTCGTTAATATTTAAGCAGTATTTATCTCTTGAGTCGTGTTTCCTCATGACTGAGGGTCGTGACTTCCCCGCAGAATAATTCGGAAGGGGAGTTTTCTTGGGCAGATACATCGTGGTGGGCACCCAGGTCCTTCCACGGAAGACACATGTCCTCGGATATTGTGGTCCTCAAACATGTCGGTTTCCTTACGATGTTTTCCTTCACCGTTAAGTGAGTGCAAATCCACACATTACTTGAAAATACAAGTCATTGGTGTAGGGCCGGATTCGAACCAGGATGCGCCTGGATGAAAAGCAGACACTGGAACCGCTAAGCCACACGCGCTCTAAAGTAGTATTTATAAGTAGGTACTCTTATTATCTTATATCCATGTTTGTGATAGGATAATGTTTTAATCATAGAACCTAGGGAACACGATAATAGTAAGATATGACAAGAAATTATTTGTTTAACAATTATTTAATATTCCCTATATTTAGTTCTTACAATTTAATTATTAATAAAGCGAAATATTACTTTTAGGATTTTTAAGTATCTTCCGTTCTTTCAGTAATCTGTGGTGTTATCAATTTCACTAAGTATTACTTCCCAGTATAGTTTCAATGAACTCCGGTAATGACGCTAAGTTATGCAATCCAATAATTATCAAAGCACTTAGATTGGACATATACGGAGCGGCTATAATTACATAAACACAATCGCGCGTTCGGCTCAGTTAGTCAGCCACGCTTTACTGACTACACTCCTACAACTCTATTAACTTAATTTCAGTCATAGACCACGTTTTTATTTATTCAAGTAATCTATTACCGCGGCAAAAACGGATAATCTGCAGACGGTCGATTAAGCGAAGGCAACGCACCACGAAATCGCGCGAAAAACGCTCACATGGAAGTGAATCGACGCGGACGCACAAAAGCGATTTATACGCGATAATTCCGATACATAAAACATTTCATTATAGGCAGCGGGCCATTATTCAAAGATATTTATTCATGTCGAATGATTGCCTTTCTTTTGTGGACGACAATGGGCGCGCGGGCCGTGTTCCATGCGCTGGCCCGCTTTGTACGAGTACATGCGAGCCCGTTTTGTTTCGGTTCCACGCAGGCTTTTCACGACGATGCTATTCTAAACGAAATGGAGGCAAGATTGATGAGTTTAGACACGACCTGTGACACGCACTACCGAATGTGGCGGGCGCTAGACTGGAATGCGCCTTATTTTATACCCTTTATAATAAACGATAATTATTGGTAGCGATCCGCCGTGTTTGTGTAGCGATGCGTCGGTTTTTGTACTGTGTTTGGGTTCACTCGCCCGACTAATAGGATTTTTTATTGTGGAAGCCTCGTTTGTTGTACCTATCGCAGTAGAGTTACCGTATTAACATGACGTTAATCTTCTTATAGTTGGCGTTGAAGACATCAATCATTGTGTTTTGATATCTATACGAAACTAATGTAGCACAAGTATGGACCGGCAAACGGGTTCCTTCCATAAACAAGGTAAGAAAAAAGCGTTCGAGATTTATAACAGCTGTAGAACTATTACGAAAGGAAATTAAGAAAAGAGGAACACACATATGTACAGATGTACTCAATCAATATCCTTGCTGCTTTAAAAGAAAAGATTTTTTGCGATTATTTTAAGATATTTACGCTATTCCGACTTTATACTTCCAAAATAAGTCCACTACGAATATATATCTAAGGACCTATCTATGATCCAAAACCGAAAAAAAACAAAGGGTTCGATATCAAAATAAGTGTATATAGTAATGATTACATCTAATGTGAGTGTTTGGGCAAGGCAGAGTAGTTTTGGAGCGTGGCGGACCAGACCCTGTAATTTGGGCACCGACGTTCTTGGAAACAAACTATCTTCTCTATCCAGAAAATAAAGTTTTATCTTAAACAAATAATTATGGTTCATTTGCAAGGCATTAGAATATAATTAATGTTCAATTTTTCTAATTGTGTCTGTTGTTTTAGGACTTTTTCAAAGCTTATTCATGAATCTTCAAATAATGCCTGACTAAGTTGAGTAAAGTTTTACAGCCTATACAGCACCAACTAGGTTGTTGTTATCACAACTACTACAATATTCTATTCTGTAACAACTGAAAGGGCAATCTTGTTGAATTTTGGATTTCAAACGGTTTATCAGTTAAACGATAAAAAACTTCACTTAGGAGTTCAAGAAAAGCTGAAAAGCAAAAATGCTCATCGCACCCTCCTACCCTAACTTTATTTTACTTGTTATAGCTTCAGATAACAATAAGTGCTATCTATCTATAATATAGATTAAAAATCATATCCAATATTACTTATGCTCCAAAAGTTAGGAAATTTAAGACTGACTCAAGTAAATTTCTACAGACTATGCGGCATTTGTATTTCAAACGACTCACCGACGATCGAGGTTTGGACCAAGTTTTGAATACTATATGAATTTTCGTTCAAGTGAAAATCACCTAAAACCCTAAAATTCCCTTAGAAGCTAAAATTACACAAAGAAGGTTTATTAAGCTTTCACTGCTCTCTTACTCTTTTACAACCCTTATAAAGTTTCCTGACTTGAGAAAAGTTCTATACATACTACTAGCGACAACATCACGTAATAGGTCCGATGTTTTCTTCTCAATCCAAACTCCAACAATCTAGTCGAGTTTGTATCTCAAACGACTTACCGCCGCGCGCCGCCCGGGTAATTACTGAGGAGTGAATTATTAGACGCGCGGAGGTAATCAACGCTGTAATTGTTGGGAGGCGTTAGAAGGGCTCTACTCTGGGCTGGACGTGTGTCAGAATTTTAATAGTTCTCTCATATAGTTTGAGACAGTTGATTGAATGAATGAAATTGAATTCGATGTATTTACATTTGAATATATGAAAGGCAATGTAGATCCAAGACACGCTGTGTCGTTTGCTAGAAGAATCGTGTACACAGCAACGCTTTTAAAATATACATATATAGAATTTACGCAAGTAATTCACAAAATAAGGACGCAGAAGATAGCAAGTTTTGAATTTCCTTAACACTTATGTTGATCTCGCAGTCGAGTATTTAATCTCATGGTTAGCTAGATATGTCTAGTCTGATCCTTACTCCAAAATGAACTGTTTTTCCTAGTTCTTTTATATTACAATACGTTTTTTTGTTTTATCATTAGTTAAGCCAATATTTTTATAAACATACATTCAAAACTTACCTAAATACATATACAATAAAAGAACATCAACTTACTCACAGATAATTTTATAAAAAATCTGAAAGTGTTTATGGCCTACTACACAAGTATGTAGCAGATTCATCATGGAAGCTATAATACTCTCTCTGGAAGCCAGTAGTAGCCCCCGCTTGTGGTTTGGACGCTCACAAATTGAATTTGGTACGATTGCCGTGTAACGGTGCCGCTTTGTTACTATACTCTGTACATAGACATCATAACTAACAGACGCTTAACCATAATAGCTAGAATTTCAACAAGACAAAACATTTGTTAAAATCTGCTCATTAAAAACACGTTATATATCAGTTACACAGGTACGGATTTACTGGTTACTAAGATAGCACATCAGAACAAACGTTTCCCATACATTTATATAACCTTTTGGTGAGAAAATGTAATGTTGTTTTTCGTATTTCCTAGCTGTAATACAAAATAATAACAATAATATGTCTTTATTGCACACCAACATGAAAGAAATATATGAAAGGATAAATTTATGATGACGTACATATGGGCGGCCTTATCGCTTTAAGCGATTTCTTCCAGGCAAACACACAACAAACAAAAATTGTAGATATTGATGAACTGAAGCCACTTTCAAAAAGTTTGCGTTAGTTTCCTACTGGTAACGTATGTAACCTAGTAGCTACAGTAGCTTGCCACGAGCGATAGAAATAAATTCTGATTGGTTCGCACAGGACAACATGGTTGACAGAGTTATTTACATTCCTAGAGCTTTAGAATCAGTTAGTAGTCTTTACTTATATTGTCTATGATTCTATACAACGAGTTGTACGTGAATGTTTGTACTCGTAAAATGGAAGTAGTACGTGAATTACTCTGCATAGTGCCTTGTAATTAGATGTATTTACTCACTGTAAACAGCGGTACTGATAATGATAACAACTTGACTTACTGTTTTGTTTATTTACTGGTTTGATGCATATTTTTTTAATGCGTTTTTTTGTTTTGTACATATTTCTGGTATTTGTCCGAATTCAATGTTTTATTATATACCTAAATATAATAATGGCAAGAAATGTTTGTTTCACCATCATCCTTTTCTTATATGGAAGTGGCAATCTCTAATGTCTAGAGTTTAGTTTCTTGTTTCACTATGAATTCTGTGTTTAAAAGTGTTTTACTGATTAATAAAAGAGTATATTTTGGTTGAATCAGACTCTTTAACTATTAAGGCACAAGAATCAATCTTGATACAGACGTCATACAAACGATAACGTTGGCCACTCGATAAAATCATTATGACAAAAAATATACCTACGCTTTAAGGTAATATTAACCCTTTCTGTATATTGTAGAGTAAACTACTGTATTACACAAAAACAAGTTCCTTTTAATTCCATTAGCAAATATTCTCATTAGCCTAAAACATCGCAAAAACGAGCTTCCTTAAAAAAGCCCAACTAAAATTGAATTTATGGAGCAAGTGTGCTTTTTCCGACTTGCACGCGAGCCCATTGCTTATTCAAGTCAAACTGAAGCTTTTAAAAACAAAACAGGGAAAACTATGCGGCAATTTATTTTGTTAGGGCGCCGCCCGCCCTGCAAATTCATTACCAACACAACCTGCCGCTTCCGTTTCCGACAAATGAACCGAGCTTGCTGTATTGTAACGATAGTGTATGGGGCAGGCACATACACTGCTTGTTACGTTCTATTTTGTTGACATGACAGCATAATATAATGCTTTTATACTCGTGTCGAGAATGGCGTTAAAATACAAGATACAGTCCCAAACAGATGCTCTAATACATTTTCGCCTCATCTAGCCGATAAACTTATAAAGTACGGACAAATGAAACATATTTTACTGATTTCGTGTGTCTTTATAGTTTCCCCAAGATGTTTTCCATCAAGTTTTTTTTTATAAACGTAAATATAAAAATTATAAATACTTTTTATCCATGGTGTCAGGTTTTTTAGGGTAAGTACATTAGTATTTTTACTGATTACAGATAGATAGATAGATAGCTACACTATTTATGATTGACATAAAACACTAAATACAAGAAACATATAAATTTTACACTAACATCACCTGGCACATAAACCAAGTCGAACTAAGCAATGTATGCAAAACAATTGCAGATAGTGGTAACTACAATAGTGCTTAGTAAAGGTTCCGTGCTCATGATTGTATTGCCATGACGTGACTTCAGGCTTCGTTTGCACAGGCGTTGCTTTGAGGAAAACTAACATAAACTTGCACGGAATAGTTATTAAGTATTTTTGTTTTCAGGAGTCTTGTTTTATTAGCCAGGGTAGGTTTGATGGATATATGTGGGGTAGTGAAAGAAGGAACTGTAGCTTGTAGTAGACTGTTGAACGAATATTTACTATCACGGTTCATGAGATATCTTCAGTCTGGTGATAGATAAAAATTACAACAAGTCCTGATTATTGTTCGTAATTTACTTTTAAGATTTATTTTATACATTTTGTGAAAAGGAAATTGTTTCACTGGAATATTTTTCAACCATAGCACTTCTGCTATGGTTGAAAAATATTCCAGTGAAACAATTTCCTTTTCACAAAATGTGTTGTAGATGGAAAAGCATTGATGTTTATGTACCCATGTAATATTTTTCAATAAATATGATTAAGTTTATACTTACACAGTAGATAGATCGGGGGGATAGCGGAGATTTTTATTAGGATTTACGTCTTTGGTACACATTTATCAAATTAGTTTCTCAATAAAATAAGTGATATTAATTCTACACTGACATCGTTAATCAATTGGCTAAAATGTAATAATCTGAATGTAAATATTAGTTAAACATATCTAATGAACTTTAGGATAAGACATAACAGTATGCTGAATCTAGATATCAGTTATGATAACGAGATAGTTAAAGAAATAGAAGTAACACGGTTCTTATGCCTAACCATTGACCAGAAGTTAAGATGGGAACAACACATTGAGAATGTCTGTAGTCGACTACATAAATGTGCCTACTCATTGTACCAATTGCGTAGAACAGTGAATGAAGCAGCACTACTCACTGCCTACCATGGTCAGGCAGCATCAGTGTTGCGCTATGGTATCATGTTCTGGGGCAATGCAACCAATTGGCTAAAGGTTCTAGTAGCTCAGAAACGGTGTGTCAGATCTAAGAGTATATGTGGTATCAAAAAAAGAGACTCATGCTAGGAACACTTCATTCGACTCGGTATATTGACAATGCCTTGCATGTACATTTTGGAAACAGCATTATTTGTGAAGTCGAACCCTGAGCTCTTCAGTGCTTGGCCAGAGGGTAGTAGACATGAGGGTAGACTCCATAGTGAACATGCTCACACAGCATATATGCAGAAGATTATAATTTGTTTAGCTCCTAAAATATATAATAAGCTGCCAGGAGAGATAAAAAGGGAGGAAAACATTGGTAAATTTAAAAAGTTATTTTATAAGTTAATAGAAAAAGCATACTACAAAGTTGACTCATTTTTAACCGACTTAGTTTAAACAAATTTGACATGATATAATATAACAATAATTAATGAATGTACATACCTACTTAACAATAATTAAAATTTATGATGTATTAATTTAGTTAAATAATTTGACAATTGTTATGTACTTAATAGATATTTAGAGATAGGAAATAGATATTTAGGAAATGTTAGTAAACCCTCACAGGGTAGGAACTAGTGGAACTATTTTAGTTATTATTATACTTTAAGATCTTATGTACCTAGTTTTCACTAACTTAATAAATTTGAATTTGATAAAATTTTCACTGAATGCATAATTAATTAATTAAATAATTAATTAATTAGTTAATTTAATTTTCACATTGGTCCGTGGAATTTATCAACACAAAATGTCTGTATTATTGTACTCATTCACTGTTATTTATTTATAGACTAGATATATATATTTATCACAATATGTCATTCAGTTGTGATGGAACTATTTCGACAGCGCGGTATGACGGCCAGCTAAAGGTTGCGCTAAATAATGCAAGCATGAGCTTGTTGTTAGATAAAGGGCATATGCCAGAGAAATAAAGCGGTTCTTTGCTTGATAGAGTGGCCAGTGTAGAAAATCTATAAGTATATTGCGTTGTATGTAAAAAAATCTAACGAAGATCTCTAGTTATGTACTTACCTAGTATCTACACAAATAACTAGTTCGTTTTTTTTCTTGTTGATATTCGTGCGGGCATACAATGCAACGGAGTTATACATATGACACGTGTTTTTTGTCAAATAAATACATTGTATATGCAGAACATGTTATTTAGATTAAAATGTCAACAGATAACAGATGAAACATTTTTTATCATCAATTTTGTGTCACCCATAAATAAATAATCGAATTATACCACTATAGCTTGTGAAACTAGTAATTTTAGTGACTTTTGTATTAGGTGCTTAATTAAAATAATGAACAGATCAAAATTAGACCAATTACGGATATGTTCCACCTTTGACCACATTGTCCCTTATGCGGGCGTTAGGAGGTCCACCTGGTGGACAAACGGCTGATTGTTCTTTGTACTCCATTCTATCTTTAGTTTTACATCTGTGGTTGAAGCACAGGTGGGACGAATACACTTATCAATTCATAGGCTTATGACAATCGACTATTTTCTATTCGACTTGTACAATAACTACAGCTGATACTAGTTTAATATCGCATCCACGTTGTATTGTTTATAGGTAGACGTAATGTAGGCCGTCTTTGTAAGGGTGACATTGGGCTTACTTGAACATTTCCTAATACCTAATTCATTTGGTAAAAGAAATGATTTAAAGGTAGACACAATCTAGCACATGTGGGTAAATTTAGACTATTTTGAAAATTATGTTGAAAACGTTGATAATATGATGTGCTGCAGGGTCATTTGGTATAGGTTGCGCAAAACAACAGTAATACTTTACACAGTTTGCTACTAGACATTGTAACGCTTTTAGGTGAGAGGGTGAATATAAGAGCGTTATCCGTGAGGTTTGGCTACCTAAGTCTATCTAGAGGGTATTAGGTAGTCAATAAATAAAAGGTTAGACTATTGTTACTAATAATTTATGTATATTTAACTAGGTATTCAAAAGGTGGTAGTCTCACTTTACAATTTTGATTAGGTTTCTTATTTACTTTCAATTTACAGGTAGTTTAAACAATGATTAGATCTATAGATATATGGGCGCCAGCCTTAGCTCAAGGCGATAGAGAATGAGTACTCTTTAAATTACACAATTGTCCTCAGGGTCGAGGAGAAATGCCTACACCAGGGTTTCTAGTTGCAACCAGTATGCGTTTTCGTCAGTCAACAACACAATAAAAGTATAAAGGCACCAGGCATTATATATGCCTGGTGTTACCGGCTTAGTGATGGGGACGGAGTCAGGGCGGAGACACCCGCCATAGAGGGCTGGAAGAAGCTGCAAGCTCTCCCAACACGGTTGGTGACCTCCGGCACCCCGCGCCCAAAGCACGATGTAGAAATGTGAAGTAGGTGTGTGTTGTGAAGTAAGTAGGATTTTGTGCGGCCTAGGCTAGCAGCCTTAGACCGTGAAGATGAGTTGTAGAAGGGAGTATTCTTGCGAGAAACTTAAAAAACCCTGTTAACAAACAGTTACATTTATTTTAGGTTCCGCTTTAGAGGGTAGATGGTATCTGCACGCACCGCACTTATGTGGTAAAACTTACCCAGAATCTGGGGTTTTTCCTCTCACAGATCAGCGGCTGCGTGCTAGGATGAGGTCCGCAGGCCTCATCGACCAGCACTACCTCCAGCAGACAGCAAATATAGCAAACCGCCTACGACAAGAAACGTGGAAGATTAATCCCGGTGAACAGGTTCTTTCACTGAGCTCTTTTTCTCGAACACTCACCAACAACGAGGGAGTTCTTATGTACGGAGCGTGGCGAGTTGGCCGAACTGCTTCTGCCGGGGTCTGCGGGTCGAGAGACCGCCCCAGACCCCGCTTACATTTTTCTTGCCGTGCGCGTTTCTATCTCTCGAGTCACCTTTCACGTCTCTCTGACAGGTTAGAAAATAATGTCAATTCGACACTTGACATTGACAGTCGCAACCCAAATCTTTGTTTTGCGACTGCGCAACGTATCGATATTTAGCCATTTTAGACTAAATGAACGAAATGAAATGAGGGGTTACACAAGGCCCCCCTCAGAAAAGAATTCACGCAGTGAATTCACGGCTGCCCTCAGCCGTAAACTACTGAAACAGCTACCGCAAGATAACAAAGTTTGCGGAAGTTGAAGACCAAAAATTAAAATATCCATTAAAATGATCCAACAAAGTGGAACAACCATTATAGGTTAATAAAACTAAAAACAACAAATTTCCAGAAGTCTGGACTACCAACCTATCCTATGTACAATTAAAAAACCAGAAACTTATAAACCAAAAGTGGTCTTATACCCAAACCAAGACTAAATCTATCTTAAAAATACTTATTTCTGCAACAGCTTCACAAATTTTAGAGTTTATTTAGTTTTTAATTTCCAATATAAATATTTTTTCTAATAATTTATTCAATTTATTATGTAACACTTGTGGGAAGGAATAAAAATAAATGTATATAACTGATTCTACTATGTTTTTAATCCCTGCAAAACCCCTATAGGTAATCATATAATTACATAAGAGTAATATAATATTAACACTAGTTAGAAAATGTTAATCAAATTATTATGCAGTTTGCTGAATGTAGTCAAGCTTACTGGGAACAATATTGATATATTATCTACTTGTGAGTATGATATAGATAAACTAATAGATAAATCCCCAAGTATAATTTACACACCTAATGTGCATAAGCTTGTTAATATGTCTGCTATGGCTTTTTATTTGACCAGGGTACAACGCCGCCCTGTAGACTTATGAGTTTCCTATTTGTAACGCGGTAGGACGCGAAAAGCACCCTTCATCTGAGTTACAGATGCCAAGTGAAGGCGTGTCTAGTTAGAGACACTATAGTGTAGTGAACATATACAGTTCTTTAGAGCTACGTAGGTAGGTACGTAGAAGAGTTGTACGCGTTTAGAGCTTATTTTTTAGAGTCCGCGAAAACTGCTCTGTTATGTGTAACGGCACTGTTAGTTTAGTATCCGCTTTACATGTAGAAAAGTTTAGTATTTGTACGCGTTTAAAGCTTGCTTATAGAGTCCGCGAAAACTGCTCTGTAATTTCTTAGCGGCCTTGGCCCATTTAAGTTGTAAACTACATAAAGTAAGCATATATTTGTGACGTTTATTAAAGGAATATATTTACATAGATTACAATATAATATATTAGATTAGAGACTGATCAAAGAAGAGGAGGTAAAAGTGCACCGGCCAAGTACATGAGAGAATGAAGAAGTAGTTTTATAAATAAATAGGCTGAAGCAATTTGGGAGGATATGGGGATATGCTCAGCACAAAAAGTGAAAGACAAAAGATTAAAGTTGAAGAATTAGACAGAAATTTGAAAAGAAAGCAACCTTGGCTTCGGGTATAGTTCCCGCAGAGTGGCCTTCGGTTATTGACATGCAGTATACTTACATAAATATTTTTAGTTATTATCATTTATTCCCCCTATCAGGTATTGTACCTACATTTGCTACATTAAGTTTTTTGTTTACTATTTTTAATAATTTAGGTTAATTTGCGATAATTTAGATTTCTTAATTTAGTGGTGAAGAGCTGTTGTCAGAAAACTATGCTAACTAATAATAACTTACTTATCTATCTTAAAATCTATTTGATCCCCCCCCTCGTTGTTGTGTTTATTAATATACCTACTGCTTATGTCTACTTATTTGCAGTTTTATTTATTTTCCCTAACTCCTGTCCAAGTTAGGTATAGTTAGTAAAATAGTGTTGATTTAAGTTGTGTTCCTATTCTTTAAGGTAATAGGGAATTTTATTGTAATAGGAACGCAAAAATCATAGGCTGCTATCTAAATAGCAAGTAAATAATTACAGAAGAAGTTGATTCTCCATACCAATAAACTTCCAAGCCAAATTTTCAATAAGATAAATTGTTAACCACAAGTGAGCATATACAGCTCTTTATGAAGTGGTATACCTGTATAGATTATTACAGGTATCCAGAAAAGTATCCTGACATACAGAACAAGTATAAGGCGTGTCAAGCTTAGGACACTATAGAGTATGTCAGTACTCTCAGAAGACTTTCCTATATAAGGAGGTGTTGTTAACAATCTCCCCTTTGTTTACAAAATATTTATAAGTTTTAGGTAGGTATTATTAATTTGTAAATAAAGAATATCATTTTAATTGTTGTAAATAAAGAAGTGTATCATAGGCTAATAAAGAAATTTGTGACCTTAATGTCACAATAAAAGTGATTTAATGATGGTTTAGATGGTTCTGAATCAGAGGTCTCTCTATCTGACTCAGAAACAGACCCAGTATGGTCATAGTTTAACATCTCCTCCACAGCTTTTGATAAAGACTGCTGTAGAGATTCTAGTTGCTTTGTATCAAGCTTTTCACCTTTCAACAACCTATCAATGCGCAGAAGAAGATGATTGCCTGATGAACATAACCGATCTAACTGAGACTTAGAAACTTTCTCCCAATCCGACAATAACAAACTTGACTTTGTTTGTACGGAGGCAAAGTCATTATCATGATCCCACTGTTCAGGCAGGGTCATAACCTGAGGCTGATCTTTAATCAACTTAGCCACCTGCTTCCTTAGAGCTTGGACAGTGGTAGCCGGGGTAGTATTTCTAATTAAAACTTCATATTCCAACTCATCTTTTTTCAACATAAAAGTATTGATTTCCCGAGCCATTGTTTAGATTGTTTAAGTTTTACTCGCAAATCAAAAGAATAATTGTTATAGATTTTATGTATTATTGTAATCAAAGTGAAATTATTAAATGTATTGTTATCAGTATATTGTATGTACCAGTGTTGTAAATTATTTATTTAAAAGTGGGTATTTATGTATAATTTGTAATTCCAATAATAAGTATTGAGTGTAATAATTGTATTTTGATTCTAAGTTAATAACTAGATTGTATAGTTTGTTAGGTCTCAATATGAAGTTTACTAGTGTACTAGGTAGATTCTAAAACTTACACACTAATATTGTGTAGTTAAATATGTAAATTTGTCTTTATTAATTGAATTATTAAAATCATAGTCATTTAAGTTTTGAGTTTAGATAAGTAGATTTTGTAAAATTATTAATTATGATATCCTGGTTGCAACTTTACAATTTTATCACTTTTTGGTTATTACATACACATATTATTCAATAATTACACATTCAAGAACACATAAGTACTTACAGCTAAAGGAAATAATAAAACAACACAAATTTCTTTATAATTGCATACTTATTGTAAGTTAGTATTTAAAGTTTAAGCCTAAGGTTGCAACTAGACCCTTATACCAGTTGGAGCGCCACTGTAACGCTTTTAGGTGAGAGGGTGAATATAAGAGCGTTATCCGTGAGGTTTGGCTACCTAAGTCTATCTAGAGGGTATTAGGTAGTCAATAAATAAAAGGTTAGACTATTGTTACTAATAATTTATGTATATTTAACTAGGTATTCAAAAGGTGGTAGTCTCACTTTACAATTTTGATTAGGTTTCTTATTTACTTTCAATTTACAGGTAGTTTAAACAATGATTAGATCTATAGATATATGGGCGCCAGCCTTAGCTCAAGGCGATAGAGAATGAGTACTCTTTAAATTACACAATTGTCCTCAGGGTCGAGGAGAAATGCCTACACCAGGGTTTCTAGTTGCAACCAGTATGCGTTTTCGTCAGTCAACAACACAATAAAAGTATAAAGGCACCAGGCATTATATATGCCTGGTGTTACCGGCTTAGTGATGGGGACGGAGTCAGGGCGGAGACACCCGCCATAGAGGGCTGGAAGAAGCTGCAAGCTCTCCCAACACGGTTGGTGACCTCCGGCACCCCGCGCCCAAAGCACGATGTAGAAATGTGAAGTAGGTGTGTGTTGTGAAGTAAGTAGGATTTTGTGCGGCCTAGGCTAGCAGCCTTAGACCGTGAAGATGAGTTGTAGAAGGGAGTATTCTTGCGAGAAACTTAAAAAACCCTGTTAACAAACAGTTACATTTATTTTAGGTTCCGCTTTAGAGGGTAGATGGTATCTGCACGCACCGCACTTATGTGGTAAAACTTACCCAGAATCTGGGGTTTTTCCTCTCACAGATCAGCGGCTGCGTGCTAGGATGAGGTCCGCAGGCCTCATCGACCAGCACTACCTCCAGCAGACAGCAAATATAGCAAACCGCCTACGACAAGAAACGTGGAAGATTAATCCCGGTGAACAGGTTCTTTCACTGAGCTCTTTTTCTCGAACACTCACCAACAACGAGGGAGTTCTTATGTACGGAGCGTGGCGAGTTGGCCGAACTGCTTCTGCCGGGGTCTGCGGGTCGAGAGACCGCCCCAGACCCCGCTTACATTTTTCTTGCCGTGCGCGTTTCTATCTCTCGAGTCACCTTTCACGTCTCTCTGACAGGTTAGAAAATAATGTCAATTCGACACTTGACATTGACAGTCGCAACCCAAATCTTTGTTTTGCGACTGCGCAACGTATCGATATTTAGCCATTTTAGACTAAATGAACGAAATGAAATGAGGGGTTACAACATGTCATAAAAATCAATTTCGAACAAAATTTGCATAGAAGTGAGTTCACTTTGTATCAAAAGGGATTTCATCCGAGTAGTAACAGATCCTGCCAATACATCGCTGCAATATACGAGCCGAGAAGCAATTAACCCAGTATGAACGATGTCTGGTTTGACAACATACATTAGTACAACGATCCGACGTAGATCAATAAATAAAATCTCGTATTTGCGCTCGCCAATGATATATAACGTTTGTTAATTAGGTTATCTCCTCGCGGCATCTACAAAGGGACGAAGGTTTAAAAGGCTCGTTGATATTAAAAATGCCGCTTATAACTTTTATCATAAATCACCCTCTGGCCATCGAGAAGGCGAGAGGGCGCGCGAAAAAATCGATCTACCACGTTCTTGGAACAAAAAATATGCAAGTAATGACGGACGCTCTTTGAGAGCTTTCCCGAGTCTCGGATTGTGCTTAGAATTAATTATGTGACGGCGATAAGAGCAAAGTGATGTCATATTCTTATTTTGCCATTGTTTTCTTTCAATATTATGCTGACGGTGTTGCTGTTGTTCTATCGCAATGAATATTTTCCTCTAGAGTTCTAAAAGTGTCGCCATCAAACCATCACCATTTTTTATGTTTATAAGTAAGTACACATCACTTCTTATAACCAGCATTCAGTAAAAGAATATATTTTGTGTGTAATATGAGTAAATAATTTAGGTAATTGTCATTCAGATTTAATTTTGTGTATGTCTCCGCAATTGAACAATATTGTTTGTTTATGAGGTTGAACCACCGTACGAAGTTTGATTCGAACCATTTCTTAGACTACATTGAGACATTGAGTCTGGACGAAGCGGCCAACCGCGGGGACGCGCGTGCTGACTCGTCCTCCTGATGATGGAAACCTCAGTTTTTCGAAACTTGTCGAGCTAATTTTCGACATAATTATTGACGTAAGTGCTAGCCAGTTATTACAACTAAATTTAATCATGCCTTACGGTAACTATAATATAGTCTATTCTAAGATTAACAAAATTTGTGGGTACATCAGTTTAAACTCATTCGATTTGAACTATAATTTTCATATTCGAGGAAAATATCAATTTGATTCCTTATAACAAGCGGCCCCGGGGTAATCAGGTCGGTGTTTTAAAGTCACTATAATAATACCTACCTTCGACGATGTTTTATCCGAGCCGCGATAAGGGCCCGTGACGAATTCGCACCACTTTGCTTTTCATACGCGTACCAACTACACTCACATCACTTAAGCTAAAAAGCCTTAACCTACAGCTATCTGTCAAGCTAAATTGAACTTTCAAATCAGAATGGTAAACTACAGTTTCACGTGCAAAAAAGAGGTGGATGTGCTCTTTTGGAAAACGTGCAAAAAGATGTCCGAGATATTTGTATCGATACTTTATTTCCAATTATAATACGCTGGTTGTTTATCAGATTTTTTAATGCTTTATGACTGAAAATAAGAAGTTTTCTCGGTCGTACGGTCTTTCAATTTGGGTAATTAATCGTTGTTTGTCACGGGAGTAGCTAATTGTATCAAGATAAACTTTTTATATGTGGAATCGATTGTAATCGAATTAAGTACCTTATCCATATGATTTCAACGTCAAAAATATTGATTTGAAACATAAATATTAAGTTGTTAAAATCGAAAGTCTTGATTCAATGCTTAAAACTAAAAAAACTAACTACCCAGTTTCATGTTTCAATTTTACCACACAAAAGGTATATTTATGAACGAATAATTTGATATTTACAAAATAATTGTTGTAAACAGGTATTTTTTGAAGGTATATATGTCTTATATGTCGTATTTGTATGTAGGTATGTCTTATATGAATAAAATAGACAGTTAAGAACTTTAGGTACTTACAGTTTATTTGAAGAGTTGTGGATTAAAAATCTTGAATAAATTGCTTTACACATAGGTATCTAATTAACAGTAACAAGTCTTAAAATCACATAATACTTATTTTAAAAATACATTTCCAAACTCATTAAAAACGAAGAATAATAATAATGTTATCGATTAGTAATTTCCTTTGAAACCCCTACCTAAGTACATGGCGTCTAATTTCCCATGATAAATGCTAGCTTATATATTCACTCCCATTATCTAGGTACAAATGTTATAATTCACCGATTAAATTATAAAGCAGAAAGCTTTTAATAACAACCATTCATCATCGGATCGGTGTGTAATTCAAATCTCTTTTTCTGTATCACTGTAATTTACATACGCTAAATAAAAAGCGGTGTCATCACAAAAGATATTTGGAGGCAATATAAACATAATATCAATTTAAATTCCTTGTTAGTGAGGCGAAAGCCGACATCATACCTGAAAGTGGAGGCGCGGGATTGGAGGAGCGGCGAGCCAATCAGGCGCGAGTAGGGCCCGCGGCGGCCTGCCAGCGGAGCGCTGCGAGCGGGCGGGCCGGCGCCGCGCTCCGCGCCTCAGTGCCTCTTCACACCTCGCATTGAAGTGACGCGTCCGTGCATCCGCGCTGTGATTCTCACTCAACAACATTTCCTAACACTGTTCCCCGTTCGGTCCGGTCACCATGCCGCGGCCGTCGCGTGAGTCGTACGGTGATCAAAAACCCCCATATTCCTACATCTCCTTGACCGCGATGGCGATCTGGAGCTCGCCGGAGCGCATGCTGCCGCTGTCGGAGATCTACCGGTTCATCACGGACCGGTTCCCGTACTACCGGCGCAACACGCAGCGCTGGCAGAACTCGCTGCGGCACAACCTCTCGTTCAACGACTGCTTCGTGAAGGTGCCGCGCCGCCCGGACCGGCCCGGGAAGGGCGCCTACTGGACGCTGCACCCGCAGGCCTTCGACATGTTCGAGAACGGCTCGCTGCTGCGGAGGAGGAAGAGGTTCAAGCTGCAGAAAGGAGAGAAAGATAATTTGAACGCGGAGTTGGCAGCGCTGGCGAGCTTCAACCGCGCGTTTCTGGCGCGGCAGGCGGGC
>OZ026813.1:9745488-9985747 GCA_964023185.1 Macaria liturata | reverse complement strand
AGCAGGCGAGCGGGTTGCATCTCGGCCGCGCTATCATTACCGCAGTGATTGACTGCACTCACCTACCTCCTGTTGGTTATACACCCGCATCGCAACTACACTCACACACCAATTATTATCTATATAAGTACCTACCTACTTACAAGAAACGCTTTTTGCAAAATAATGCATGACATGAGAATAATAAGCCCAAAATAATTTCGCAAATTATAATAGCAAAAATAAACGCACTTCCATGATACCAATATTTTGACAAAAGTTGTTTGGATTGGGTTTGGCGCGAAAGAATAATATTTTTTTGTTAAGTTTTATATACGAAGATACTAGTTTTATTATACCAACTCATTTTTCCTATATTTAATATAGCATTGTTTGTTTCAAATGATAAAAATAAATAAAACTCATAGCATTGGCGTAGGTAACATTTTCGTAGCACAAAAGGATCGTTGTTTGCAACTGCTAACGCCATCTAGTGTTGAGTAGCAAAACTAAGCAGAAAGACATAACTTCAAACCATAACATGTGAGAGGTTCTTTTAGGGATATCGCATCTTTCTCCAATGAATTCTTATAAGAATTACTGTGTTCTTTAATAAAATTACAAGTCGACTATACGACTGTTTTTTTTTTTTTTTTTTTACGTGGGATAGGTTTACGTTTGACTACAGCCTGCCTGATGTTAAGCATTGCTGCAGCTATATTTAATATAGCATTGTTTGTTTCAAATGATAAAAATAAATAAAACTCATAGCATTGGCGTAGGTAACATTTTCGTAGCACAAAAGGATCGTTGTTTGCAACTGCTAACGCCATCTAGTGTTGAGTAGCAAAACTAAGCAGAAAGACATAACTTCAAACCATAACATGTGAGAGGTTCTTTTAGGGATATCGCATCTTTCTCCAATGAATTCTTATAAGAATTACTGTGTTCTTTAATAAAATTACAAGTCGACTATACGACTGTTTTTTTTTTTTTTTTTTTTTTTTACGTGGGATAGGTTTACGTTTGACTACAGCCTGCCTGATGTTAAGCATTGCTGCAGCCTAGGGGCCCTGTATTTACTTATATGAAAATGCTGTCTTCGTCAGGAAAAATCTCAATCTTTACACAATAGACCCAAATCCACGCAGAACATTTAAAATAGTACTTCCGGAACCAATACTGGAAATATACAAGAAAGGGCCATACTACATGTCTATACGAATATACAATAAACTGCCAAACTACATAAAAAAAGAACAAAATATTAAAACTTTTCAAACCAAACTAAAATTATATTTAATACAGAAATGCTACTACACAATAGAAGACTTTTTTAATGACGAAAATAAGGAATAGGATATAATTATGATCTCAATGTAAAATAGATTAATAATAAATAATATAAGAAAATATTGTATTACACATAGGTACTAGTTTAAGATTTTAAATTTTATATTAAGTTTTAGATTTTAAAATATTTAATTTTAGTTTTAGTTTTAATTTTAGCTACGCCCTAATTCCTCTCTTAACAGGGTAAATGTAATAGGTACATTTGAGCTAATAAAGGAATTGAAATTGAAATTGAAATTGAAATTGTAACACGTTTACCTAGAAGATACCTATTAACTCTAGATTTGAAAACCCCTGGATTGTAGTTCGCAGGAAACACAGCTTCTGGTAAAGTGTTCCAAAGCTTTGCCGTCCGTACAATAAACGTTGAAGCAAAGCGCTGTGTTCGATACTTCGGCACTTCCACCATAAAACGGTGTCTACCTGCGGACTTTCTGCTTGTTCGGTTATAGAAGGGAGCTGAGGGAATCAGTTCATGTGTTAAGAGAGTTATTTTTACATATTGTTCACTAATTTTTCGCCGATTCTCTTAGTGCCTATTTATACATCTAAAAATAAAATAAATAATATTCTAACAATCTTTATTTCTTACACAATATCTTTCCAATTATTATATCGATTGAACATGTATAATCTTTAACAAAAGTAAACATCTCCAAAATGTGATGGGAATGGGTAAAAAATTTGCAGACACATTTGACTATATTTATTATTTATACACTGTGCGTTTTATTATAGTTTACAGTTTACCAGTTAGCTCGGGTACCGCCTTGAACAAGTCGGCGACAAGACCGTAGTCGCTTACCTGAAAATAAATGATAAAATTAAACGTTTTTTTTAATACTATCAGTATTAGTTTAGTACAAATTAAATAATGTAGACAATTTCTGGTGAAACAACAGAGATTTGAATATTGTGCGTTTTTACCGTTTATTAAAACTAAACCTTTATCCTGTACCATTTTTCAATGAAACCTCTATTTTTCAGTACCTAGTTTAAAATCTGTACTGCATCAATTTTAAGACCTGTTCGCACAACAATTATTAATCGTATTTAGCGACAATACCAGTAGTAAAATGGCTAAATGGGTTAAAGGTCGTTATGCAAATTAATCTTAATAATTAGTATTTATTTTTAAAAAATACTTAGTTTTTACAGGTAGGTACTAAAATTATCGTAAAATAAAATGCATATTATTATCAGTTACCTGGAAGATAGGTGCGTCAGGGTCCTTGTTGATGGCGACGATGGTCTTGGAGTCCTTCATGCCAGCGAGGTGCTGGATGGCGCCGCTGATGCCCACCGCGATGTATAGGTCCTGGAAACAAGGAAAAATTCAGATAGAAGAATATTATAAGAAACAACATTACTACATCCTAAAGTAAAAGGTGATGTTTCTATCGAACTACAATACAAAGGTCTTCGGATCTAAAATAAATATGTACACACTAGGCTGTAGCCATGCTTAACATCTGGCAACATGTAGTCAAACTCGATCGTATAAATCACGACAAATTTTTAATTTCTAAATTATTAGTGCAAAAACTAATTTTCAAACAATGATCATATATTTCCGGGTAATGATCACCGATTCTGAATTATGATCATTGATTCTGGACTAAGGTCACCGATCCGAAAATATGGTCTTTTGGAACTATGATCACAGATTCTAGACTATGATCACCAATTCTAAACTATGATCACCGATCCAAATCTATGATCACCTATTCTCAGACTATGATCACCAATGTAAACTCACGGGAGCCACAATCTTGCCAGTCTGCCCGATCTGCAGGTCGTTAGCGCAGAACCCTGCGTCAACGGCGGCGCGGGACGCTCCCACCGCCGCGTTCAACTTGTCCGCTAGATCGTAGAGCAACTTGAAGTTGTCACCGGACTTCAGACCGCGACCTGGGGAATTGGAAAAGTAAGTTAGAGAAGGTAAATTCAGGTATTCGTTATTAACCTATTGAAATAATTTACCACTTAGGTTTATAGAAATCTAATGTATACTCATAACATTATTTAACAGTAACAAGGAATTGGCCGAAAATCGGGGAAAACAGCGCACACTCTACACTCACTCACTTACTCTACGCTAAAGAAAACTAACTGAGACAATGTAGCTCACAAATAATCGTGAATGTTTTAAATTAAAGTCAATTTTATCATCAAAGTTTTTTATCTATGTACATTTAGTGATGATTAGATGCAGATTCAAATAATCTATATCTTCCTCTTTGTAGCGCAAGTAATACATAGCAATCAAGTAAATAGGCAATTAAAAAATAAATAAGAATCATATAAAACATTACACACTCACCTCCAGAAATGATATTCTTAGCACCGGTCAGTTCCGGGCGGTCAGACTTGGTAAGTTCTTGCTTGACAAACTCGACCAGGTCAGTTTTGTAGTCTCCCTCGGGTGCTTTCTCCACGGCGGCGGAGCCTCCCTCCAGCGAGTCGGGGGCGAAGGCCGTGCTGCGGACCGTGATCACCTTGATGGCGTCTTTGGCTTCTAGGGTCAGGATTGCGTTACCTGAAATTGACATACGATTAAATTTGGGTACAGTTTCCAAGACAAATGACTAAAAGAACCCGTGTATGTTCTAAAACAACAGGTTTTAGCAAGGGAGTAGATTATATAGTGAATGAAAAAAAAAATTTTAGATTTAAATAACCAATGTCATTTTTGAGGCTCTATATATACTCCACTCCTACTATAGCAAATATCACAATTATTGTTTATGTGCCATCACAGATAAAAATAAAAAAAAAACTTTAAAATAATGGTAAGAATACCTAAATAACAGTCACCACATCAAAGAGATCGCTCTTAGTGATAAGGCTGCTATTTGTGGCAATAGATCGTTTGTTTTCTGTTGTGTACTCTCATAATTTTTTGTTTCTATCTATCTGTCGATTTAAAAACCAATATAAGCTCACCAGCGTAGATGGTCCTGATGAAGGTGTTGGCATCCTTGACTCCGATGATGTCTGTGATGGGAGACACGTCCAGCTTGGCAGCCACACGGGGTAGCACCGCCTTGCCTATTGCTGTGGCTGGGGCTATGATGTGGGTGAACTGGGGAAATTACAGTAGAGTTTTACATATTGCTTATAATTGTTTTTTATTAACCTATGCTGTCCCACTCCTGGGCAAAGGTCTCCCCCAACTCCCTCTATGTGCTCTGGTCGAAGGCTCCTAACGACAGGCACCCGAAACCGGTCGAATAACAGAATAAAATAACAATATGGTGGTGTTGAAATGGGTACGGTTTGTAGAATGGGTTGAATATTATTTAATTTATTATTAAGTAATTTTTAAACTTCCAATGCAAAAAGAGAGTACCTAAGTTTAAACTTATCCCATCCCATTTTTAATATTTTAGTCAAATGCAATAAGAAAGTAAAATGAAGAATGTTCTCAGATTGTCAACAGAAAAGTAGAAAACAAATCACTATTATGTAATAAAATAAAAAAATAAAAAAATTTAAGTATATGTTATTTTTTGTATATTTTAGAGACTTAAATCGAAAAATTAAACAACTCTTAGTTAAATAAAGAGTGACGATCTTTTTTTTGAAGTTGGATAAAAGGCTTACTAAAACTACATCTGTTCATTACTTACTTACATTTTGGTTAGTTGAGTTAGCATATCTATATTTTTTCTTTTGCTAAGCCTAACAAAGTTTAATATATAGTTTGTTTCTAGGTTTATCTTATCAAAAAATTAAATTATACCTTGAACTGCTTCTGGGTAGCAAGGATGAGAGGGGCCAGGGTCTCGGCCGTGAAGCCCTTGAATACATCACTCTCAGCTACCAGGATCTTGGACACACCACTGGCTTTCGCCATCTTTTCTGCTGCCTGCAATTAATAAATAGAAGTTATTAGTCATATTCCTTTCCAATAAAATAAGTCATTAGCCGCATCCACACCAGATGATCCAAAGCGCTCCGATCGCGCGCTGCACGGAGCGCGCTGCACGGAGCGTTAAGTGTAGACGCGCCGCGCGCGATCCACGTGCGCGGCGGAGAGCGCGCGCTCCTCGCCGCGTGCGATCCATTTGTTGTCGGTTTTTTGGTCACGCTCAAAGGGGACTTGGAGCGCGCGGTCTGGACGGTCGCGTGATCCGCCGTTATGGATTGAATTGAACTGAATCAGTATGGATCGCCAGGAGCGCGTTGGAGCAGCTGTCAGGATCGCAAGAGATTGCTGTTGGAACGACCTAGAACGATCCACGCTCCACGCATCACGATCCTTGGATCGCGGATCGCGGGATCGCCGATCCATTTTGGATCGTCCGGTGTGGATGTGGCTATTCACATTTAAGCATATTGATAAACCCTTTATTGTTTAAACTTACATGGTATGTACATTGTATTGGTATAAGACATTCAATAGTAATGATTATGCACTATTATGTTGGTAGGTGTACTAAGCCCTGTACTAGGTATCACAAAGGATCCTGTGTTGCAGGGCTATAGTATCCTTGTTAGCTAATAGTATTTATCATATTAGACAGTATAGTGAAGGGGAAAGCTTATCTTTGTATTATGTTAGTAGTCTCTGCTAATTAATGCTAGCAATCAAGCATCAGGTTGTGCTTTAATCCATATATTACTAAGTTAAAATCACTTTTCTATGATACTTTTTCATACATTTAACACCTTGTTTATTTGTCTTGTTAGTATGGTATTTTACGAAGTACATTAAATCAAGATAACTGTGCAAACACTTACAGGTCCACATTTGGTTCCGGCTACAAGTACAGAGACTTCACCACCAATCTTCTTGGCAGCAGTTAGTGCATTCTGGGTAGCCGGAGACAGAGCCTCGTTGTTGTGCTCTGCCAGCACTAATGTACTTTGCAACCTCCTTAGCTGGAACATAAAATTTTTATTTAGATTGTTTTGATGAGTCCTCTGTAGAGGTTGGGGTTTGATTTGAATTAAGAACCTCAACCTAAATGATCACTTTAAAACAATTTATAGGTCGTAATTAATTAAAGATAAAGTTAATTATAAATGGTTTCAATCACTGGTGACATTACTCGTTATATGCTATACAGTAGCTACAAGGTACCTAACAAACCCATGACCTAAGAATCTTGAAATTTAAATTTAATTTCATCAAATCATATTAGATCATCAGGGCTGAATACATATTTGGCATTGGCCTCTAGTCTCCAAGCCAACAGTCTTATCTATTGAAATTAAGATAAAAGTCATGAAAATGAGAGATCAATAGCTATTATACTAAAAACTTGCACTTACCTGAGTGGAGAAGAACACATGCCTGGTGCTAGGCGAAAACATTTTGTAAGCTTAGCTCTAATAGAAATTTAACTAAATTAACGCTATATTTACAATAAAAATGCTAGAAATTATAAGGTAAGGTTACAAAGTCCAATGTACCAATCTTGTCTTGTCTTGGTTTGATTTGTTGGATAACATAGGGATGAGACAACTGAGATCTTAAATCTACCTTAGGGTCCTTCTATTATTTGACGAATTAATTTCAACACAAGGTTTTGCTCTGAAGACCCCACGCGTAATCAAGTCGTAATAACTTGATTTACACCTTGAGGATTTACTTCACAAACGAATAAGAGAATGATTTACTTATTTTTTACAATAAAGATATAACGACACATATATAAATCGATTAAAAGCGAATCACGCCTCATCTCTATAGTTCGTTCATGTGTCAAAGCCAGCTGTCAGCTATTCAATGATTACGGTGTCTCTCTCATACTCGTTGATTAAAGATATATTTATCTCTTTTACATTTACTAATACGTGTAAATGAATGGAATTTGACATACAAAATCATTCAGCAGGATCTTTTTATCAATACTATTTAATACATTCAAAATTTAATTCCTATTCTATTTCATTTACGCATAGGTTATTGGGAAAGTACGTCGTACCTGCAGTAATACACTGATTCGACGATAGTATATTTTCGTTGTTAATTTTATAAAACAAAAGTTCTAACAAAAATGACTTCTTTGCCGATTGTTTCAATTACGAGAAGAGAGACTTTTAGCTCGTGTCACAGGCTTCACAGGTATTTTCATATATTTTAAATATATTTAAAAAAGGATTTTTCTTATTTCAAAAATAATCTGAACTTTGAAACTTGTTAAGTATTATTTTGTGTTAGCTGGGAATTTGAATAGTTTGTATGGTTTTTATGAGATATCAATTCGAGTCAATTTATTAAAATGTTATTTAATTTAATTTTCCAGTCCATACCTTAATGATGAAGAAAACAAAAAATTATATGGAAAGTGCAACAACCCTAATGGACATGGTCATAACTATGTTGGTAAGTATCTAATATTTTTAATATTTTGGGTATTTGTGCCTATTCACTTAATATTGTCGAACTGAAAGCATGTAATGAAAACTCATTTTAGTCATATAAATATTTGGAAATGTACTTAATTCAAGTTAAAACAAAGTGAAAATATGCCATCTTACAAATGAATATACAAATACCAAAATACAAATACAAAATTACTTACTTTATTTTCAAAAACTTAACTTACACCCTTTTAAACTAATTTATATAATATAATTCATTTAATTTCGTTTAATTTCAGTATTAGTAACAGTGAAGGGCCCCATAGACGTCAAGACTGGCATGGTGATGAATGTGCATGAATTGAAGCAGTACATGGAGAAAGCCATCATGGGACCCCTGGATCACAAGAACTTGGACCAAGATGTGCCTTACTTCAAATCTGTGGTATGTAGTACTTTATATTCATTTTTTTAAAAGATAGATATAACTTGAGATATTAAGAAAAGAACTTATTTCAGCATAGTTTTGGAAGAAAAAATATTTAAATTAAATAACTGAAATAAATGTAGGCAAAGATGATAATGTAAGGTATCTCATTATTCTAGATTAGTTCTATAAATAATTACGCTAAATGACTATTGAATTCTTCTCATCTTTACATTTTTTACACTAGCTATCTGTTTAATGTCTAAAGCTACCATTGTCTATTCAAGTACCTTGTACAATCTATAAAATGAAGAAACACTATACCTACAAAAGTAACCCCATACATCATTGTGGTCATGTGGTTGTGGTCAGCTCTCTCTTAAAGTTTCTAGTGGCATTAGGTATCAAATATTTTCCCCCTGGCTAAAACAACAAGGTATCAAATATGTGTACTTGCATCACTCATAAATACCTTCTTGTTAATTTTCTATTAGCAACATGTTTAATTTTAAAATTTATTTTTATTATGTAATTTCTTTGGTGTGCATTAAAGACATATCTTACCTTATCTTATGAATAGAAGCAAAAAATCAATGATTGAAATTTAGTTGCTATTACAGAATTTATTGCTTTAATAGCTTTTCCTGTGATTAAACCTTTACATATCATTACTATTCTGAGTCTTCTATCCTAAGTGAGCTGTGCATGCTTTATGGTAGGCCTAAATGTACCCCCAAAGGTGTTTGGCTAATGTACCTTTCGATGAGTAGATATCATCAAAAGGAATTCTATCAATTTTGTTCCAATACACTTTACTTATGTAAGGAATTCATTAACTACCAATACATTTTAAAGAATATAAAATGTCAATTAAAATTTTGCAATGGATCTAATAACTTTGATTGGTATAGTAATCAACAATGGCAGAACCAATTAGGCGAAATAATGATAATGGGCGTTTGATAAGACACTCATAGTAACTAGTTCAGTTTCTTAGTTAAACAATGTTGTGTAACTGATAAAATATTAGTTACAGTAAATATTTCATTAGTTAAGGCTTGGTTGATGATTTTCTTGCAGACGTTGTAAGTAAAGACTATTGCATGCAAAATTGAACATGATTAGGAATAAAACCTATAAATGTATGAAAAGTACAGTACATATGAAAATTGTGGACACTTGAAGTTATTTAGTACCGTAACACAAGCATCTGCTTAATATGGGGCTAGATGGCGCTGTGTGAAATGTCCCGGTATTTTTTAGAATTATGCAGCTACAATAGGCTCCTATGTGTATAGCTTACAGCCTAGCTTGTCTTTGTAACAAAAGTTCAATTTTAGAAATCTTAACTACAGCACTAACTAGGCTAATAATTCTTTCCACCCAGGTAAGCACAACAGAGAATCTAGCCATCTTCATCTGGGACCAGCTTCAAAAGGTGATGGAGAAGCCGCAGCTCCTCCACGAGGTGAAGATCCTTGAGACTGAGAAGAACCATGTGGTCTACCGAGGAGGTACCACTTACCCCAAGAAGAAATTCAACTCCTCAAGCCTACATCCCAACCCCAACCAACATGATGTCTCCTCTGATTCTAACTAATTAGGTGCATTTTAGTAAGCATATTAACACCATACTTATAAATCTGTATCAACAACTGATTCATTGATCAATATTTTGTCTATTTCATTGGTTTTGAAAAGTATCATTGTGAGTAAAAGTAAAAAAACTAAGATATTGAATCAGGCGTTACAGACACACTTCACATTTCTCCAGTTTAATTTACAATGGATTTCCGCAAAGTAACGCCTGATTCAATATCTTTATCTCCAGAGTTTCATTTAAAAAAGCTAATCATCAACTATATATACCTACTCATTTGTTGATACTGGTTTATAAATAATAAAAAAAGATATTATAAGGCCTTGTAAAGTGCAGAGCTCTAGGAAACTACTTAGACTTTGGTATTGATTTCTTAGGGCTCGTAAAGATTTGTAACTATAGTATCTCGCGAAATTAGAAAAATGTTTGTAATTTAACATTTAACACTTATGAAAAATGTTGAAAAAAAGACTTAAATTTGGTTTTGTTTTAAATTTTTAAATCGTTAGCACGTGTGGTATAAGATCCTAAAAATATCTCATGTCTGTTTATTAGACCAATTTAGAGCTCAAATTTAATTATATGTACCTACCTGGTTAAATGTTATACATCTCAAATATACCAATGTAAATCAACATTCCTATACCAAATCAAAACTTTTCTTTGTATGTTCTTTTGTAAAGATCTGATTAAAATATGAGTAAAATCTATTTTATATTGTAAACGTTTGGTACTTTTTATACTTATTTTTATGAAAAATGTTAATTGATGTTATTGTTCTTGCCATAAATATAATATTTTTATATTGCGATGTTGGTAATAAACATTCCGTATGTGTATAAAATGCAAAATTAATTTATTAACCCGAGCTTACGTTATGAAGGTATTTATTTAATTAAAAAAAAAAAACAAAAACACTGATAAAAATCCTGATAGGTACTTCTAATTTTTGTAGGTTGAAAGGTTTTATCATAAAATATATTGTACAGTTTTAATATATTTATTTGCCACATTTAAATATCACAAACCATTACTATAAATAAATCTATCTTTATAAAATAGATTTAATCACACAGCACTAATTTTAACTAATCTAAATCGATTGTCCTTGCTTCGTCAAATAATATAAGTGCTAGAGCCGTTACATATAAACATATGGATAAAGTTTTTCTTTAGTATCTGAAAACAAAACACAAAAAACAAATAAAATATGCTCAAATTCATTACATAAAATAAAACTTTTATACTTCTATATTGACGTATTTTTTCACGCACAGTTAAGATATCAAATCAATATAACTTTATTGTACCTACACCAGAAAAAAAACAAAATACAAAACAATTCACAGAAATATTACTTAACTAGGTACATTGGGCGGCCTTAGCGCGTAGAGCGATCTCTTCCATTGTACATCGTTTGTGTGTATATTTATACATATATATAATAAAGCTGAAGAGGGTCAAAAATCTGAACATAGAAAATATTAGAAAACACATTGTTTGGGTATCCTTTATTCAGCAGTTTTTAGAATTTTTGACTGTTTATCTGTTTATTTAAACGCTCATAACGCAAAAACGGCTCATCATGATTACCTATTTGATATGTAGATAGTACAAGGTCTTAGAAGTGTCATATGGTATTTTTTATCTCAAACTGATGCGAGCGAAGCCGCGGGCGTCCACTAGTATATACTATATATGATTTTTATGTCAGTCGGACAATAAACTTTGATGTCATAGTTAGGTAAGTAAGAATATAAGATTGTTGCTTCGGTCACGACCTTCCTATCATGAACTGATAAGTTTCACCGATACCAATAACACATCATACTATGTAATTAATATACTTAACATTCCATATATTCATAATTCATATAGATTAGAATAACACAAAATAATATACTTAATAGACATATAAATCAATCGATTCATTTTACAATACAGATGTTCTAACTCTCAATTTTTTGTTTGTTTGTGTGAGCAATCTCGAAACCAATTAACATATAACATGAACCAACAAAACGATTAATTGACCACTGATCAACTGATCAGTCGCTGATCAAAGTTTAAAAGCAAGTAAACGTCGGGAACTCACCAATACTACGGCTAAACCAAACTTCATGAGATGGTACAAAATATATAGATTATTATGTCATACTGTAAAATACTTCAAGAGATTATCATATTATTAACATCTTAATTCATATTATCATATTATTAACATCTTAATCAAATCTCTATTCCCCTTGAACTATAATTTGTCGGTCTTCAAGTCGAGAGTAAACCGGTTTCTTCTAGGCAAGCGCGCTACATCGTAGACTATATAACGTTGCTTACCATCAGGCAAGTTGTAGTCAAGCGTAAGCCTATATCACGTAAAAAAAAAAAATTAATTTTAGTTTGCACCTAGCCCGCTATTACTTAATACTAGACCTACATAATATATGTATATAAGATCTTACTAATATTTGTACGTCAATACGTAAACATTACGAATGATATAATTTTTATGTAGGATATCAGAAAGAGTTTTACTTCCGACACAGATCTTGTTTGATTGTTTTACCTTCTACTGAGGACCAAAAATATATATTAAATTTACTGAGCCGCTCAGATTTAAACACATCACAGATTTTAACATCTACAAATAAGTACTTAAATAGACTTTTATGTAGCCAATAATACTTATAAATATAGCTTTACCACACTTTAGATTTCAACTGTTACATAGCTTAATGTGTCTAAAATTCTAAACACTATAGTTGCATGTCATGAAATGAAATATAGACAAACTATTGTACCTTTTTTAGTACTACAGTTATTTAAATATTATAGTCGAGACTTACATAAATCTGAAGCTGTCTATTTAACTACGAAATACTTCACATGAACCGATAGAGGAAATAATACTCACATCAAACTCTGAAATCCTCTGAGACGTAATCACAAAATCAGCCTTAACACAACTCCGTAGATCACAAACTCGTTTGGCAATCTAGATTTCTAGGTCATTGTTCTTTTTGCAGGGGCGTTTGACTGAAATGTATGGTATGCCCAGTTCGAAGTCGTTTCTCGGCCAGTATTTGAGTTGCGGCTTCTGTTCTGGTCTTTCGTCGTGTACGTTAAAGTACGCCATGAGGACCACTGCCGTGTAGCAGGAGATGAAGATGAGGACGTGCCAGGCTCCGTGCAGGTAGGGGAAGTTGATGTAGAGGAATGCGTCGCAGAACATTCTGTCCATGATCCAGCAGAACACGGCTAGGAAGGAGATGGCGACGCAGCGCAGACCGAGGCGGTACACGCGGGCGCATTTTACTCTGAAAAGTAGACATAAGTTACTTTATCGTCAGATCATTTTCAAAATGTACAATATCTAAATAGAAATAATGATCGATGAAATCGGGCAATTTTTTTGAGAGCCAATATATTCCAGTACAAGCATCTTCAACTATAATCATGGTTCGTATAAGTGTCGCTTTGAACGACTTGACAATAACATGCCTAATTGTTATTATTTTAAGAATATTTTTCATTCTGATTGAGCAGTAAGATACGCGGCAAATGGAGAATAAATGTTGCATGGATTAAACCAACAGGTTTTGCGTAATATCGGTTGGGTTAAATAATGTAGTGCGTTGAGAAATTTCTTCATTGGTGAAATTTTGAACATAGCATGCTCGCCAAAGTACCTGATAACCTCGATTAATGCTATGAGTATAGACAAATCCACGTATACAATAGGTAATTTTGTATCGAACAAAAGTCGTATTGCGGTCAAGCCCAAGACATCATAGTTTAAAGCAATGCCAAAATAAATTTGTATTCCAAAGTAGCGTAGGTTGCTTGGCACACATTCGAAGTACCTATGCCATTTTCGTCAAGATTGGAAGATTTTTAAATCCATACATATAACCATATTATGTAATGGCGGTTAGTCAACTAGGTCAATAGTAATTAACTTAGATTCTTTGAAACGCAGAGATAAATATGGCAACGGCTTATGGATCTGGTTTGAGTTAATCTTAACTTAAAGCTTAGTGTGGGGCTAGATGGCGTTGTGTGCAATGTCCCGGAAAAAAAAAAACGTGAGACTATGCATTTTCGCTAAACACTTCTTCTTCTTATCGTATGAGAGTGGCTAACTCTGGTGTCGAGAGTTTATCACGCCGCCCTGAGGGCCTCTGACATGGCTTAACGACTGCCGTACTAGACAAACAGCCGGGACCTACAATTTAACGTGTCATCCGACCCTCGGAAGCGCCCAAAATGGAATGCCACTTTTCGGTCATCTATCCAAGGACTGACCGCGGCGACCTTTGCTTGACATTGGTAATCGCATGCGATTGCCTCCACTAGCTGAGTTACGGGCGCTACCACTAAACTAAACACTACGAGCATGGCCGATAGTATTTTTATGATTGGGCAGTTATGTGTTTATTTTCCCAAGCTTGCCCTGAACTTTCTTAGGAAATTATAAAGGGTAAGATCGATTCATTGCAACTATTTAATTTTTACAGCAGCACAAAAAGAACTTATACGTAGAGAGAGGAAAAATCTATCTGCGTCAGTTTAAAAAACAAGGAAGTTGAGTGAAACGTGCACAATGGCCTTATAACTGCATATAATCGAGCAGTAGAATGCAATCATATCTGCCAGAGCTGGCTACAGTTACCTACTGTTTGATGCATATCTACTGTGACGCACGTGACCAGATTGTGTGGAAATTGTAACACCATCTATTTGCTTGTTTATAAGTATGTGTTCGTGATATTTATGTACTTAGCCTACATATTATGTACCTACATCGTTGTATAGCTAAACATTTAAATATATTATTATGTTAGAAAAATATACCTACGGCACGAATCTCAACAAGCCTAAACTAAAGAGAAGTAGTTAGATTTTTTTACTGCGCATTGACATTCAGTCAGTAAAAGTGCGAAACTGCGTCCTTGGCGAATTAGTCCCAAAAAAGGTTCGTTGCAAATTTCGATTAGCACTTTTGTACCAGCCACTTTTTTTACATAAGTAAATTGAATGTTTGTCTCTTTAACAAAATAACCAAAGGGTCATTTAAGCAGGTACCAAAAGCCCGTTTGGGTTTTTTGTTTTAGTACCTACTGCCGTGAGCCGTTTAAATTTTTATCAGAATAACTCGGTATTTTTAATTAACGCATGACATTAGGCGCTTTGTCTTCATAAGAGCCGATTGAGTCAGCGTGTTTTCTTAACAAAGCGGGTTTTCACTTGACCACAATTTTCCTGAACATGTTTCTGAAAAATATTAAATACTCTTTGAATTTGTCATTTCTAATAGTAGAGTGTTATAGTGCGAATCGCACTGAGTTACCTAACAAATTTTATTATACCTACAGATGCTTGAATAAAGGCAATGAACTCTATTCATCTGCATGGGGTCATTGAGAGCAGTTTTTCACACATTTCGCCCACTAAAGTAGGTATACATCTACTATACTAAACATCAGCGCATATTGCCGGGTCGATCGCGAACTTTGCACATTATTGCGGTGGCCCTGGCTGCGTCATAATCTTTATGACACATGCAGAGTTCAGCTTTTATGTACTGGAGTTTGTGACGTTATTTAAAGACCAGTAAAATGGTCGAGGTTATTCCTTTTAATTGAATCAATTTAAGAGAATTTAAGTCTCTTGATCCATATCTGTAGGTACTTATTGTTGTTACCATTAGACTCGGAATTCTTTGAAATTATTAAGATTATCCACATCCAAAACCTTGGGAAATCAGCAATATCTGAGCTTATCACCGTGAACATCGGATTAGCCGTTTTCCGGAAACACAAACGCCATTTCACACAGCGTAGTACTTTTATAAATACATACTTATTATACATATCTAGAAACAATCAAACTCAACACAAGTAATTGCAAATTGAAAATATAAATTTACTAGAGATGTTGCGTGGGAATCGAACTATTATAACAACTGGTCATACATTTATCATAGTTTTTAATCATTTTTTTATTCTTATTTCGTGTGTCGGATGACACATTAAATTGTAAGTCCTGGCTGTATGTCTAGCACGGCCGGTGTTAAGCCATGTCAGAGGGCTTGATAAACTCTCGACACCAGAGTTGGCCACTCACATTCGATAAGAAGAAGATAATTTCTTATGACTGACGTTACCTGGATATCTCATGCTTCAGCATCGCCATGGTGGGCACAGAGAGCGTCATGAGGGCGAAGGCGTTAGCAGCCGGGTGCAGCACTAGCAGGCCCGTCGATATCACGGAGAATATGCTCGAGTACAGCGCCAGGGTCCGTCTGGAAACGTCATACTCATATACTTTTAGACGTAATAAAATTTACAACAACAGGTTCCGTGAAACCTCTGGCCTTGTGCTAGTCCTGAGACTGTGTTACAAGGCACAGTAGTACAGAGTACAGAGTTTTCACCCAGATGTGATACTTAATTATATTACGCCTAAGATTAGGTACTATATTGGTTTATTATTATATCTTAGCATTATATCTTAATACTCAAGACGTAGGTACTCCTCGTCACTGAGAGTTATGGCTTCCCCGCAGAACTAATTTATGCGGGTGGGATTAATGCGGTAATAACACCGGTTTTGGTAATAGTATCTATCACATAATATAAATTAAAAGGAGAATGTTTGTGTGGCAGTCTATGAGTTTTTATTCTTTTTTTCCATTTACTTAATTAAATAAAATTTGGTAAAGACATGGAATAGATGGAGCATCGCTAGTGGAATAAATAACAAGGGTAATGATGATGATGAAAAGTAGCCTGCATCTATTCACTGAAAACCAGACAGTGATCTCTAATTTAAAGACAGGTTAAGCTGTTTTACTGATTAGAACTTAGCTAACAGATAGTAGATTTTATCTAACTACTAGTGGGTGCTCGCGGCTTCGCTCGCATTAAGAAGCAAAACTTGTATCCCCCATTTCACCCCTTTAAAAGTGGCATTTCCAAAAATCCTTTCTTAGCGGATGCCTACGTCATAACATCTACCTTCATTCCAAATTTCAGCCCAATCCATCCAGTGGTTCGGGCTGTGCGTTGATAGATCACTATATCAGTCAGTCAGTCAATCAGTCAGTCAGTCACCTTTGAGTTTTATATATATAGATTATGTAAATAGTTAGTTCCTCTTTTAGTCTAGCCAGATCTAATGAAACATCTAGATATGTACATCCAAATTATGAATATGTAATGAAGAATAATGGAGATGTGAGTTAACTCGTTTACAAAATATCATATGTATATTTGCATAAATTTTGTGATGTATGTATACTGCATAAATGTGATAATTAAAATTCCTACATTAAAAATTAACAAATTTTGCAATCAAATTCAATATGAAGCCACATTGAAAAACTATATCGTCAGTTGTGAACATAGGTCTTACCTATACCCAGGTGTTTTTTCCTAATTTCATATTAGATATTATACAATCAAAAGCCACAAGATAATATTAGCATATATTTACACAATAAGCATAACATATTTACACAGTTTCATAACATTATACTTAGGCATTACCAACAATACTACCTACTCTAAATTTTATTATGCCATAGTTTCATCCACAATAGGTATTTTAAAAAATGATTCAACATCAAATCCACACAATGAGCATTGTCACGAGAATAATTAACTTGGCTCTATAAAGTCTATAGACATTGTTATCTTCCTAAATCAAGCAGTAAAATACTAATTGGATTGGAGCCAATAACACACAGGTAATAATTATACTTCAAGGAATGTTTAACATGGCTGTGAAAACAGCTAAGTAAACATGAGCTAAGGCAGAATTTAGAGTATGTACATAGCAATGCTGGATAAACACAAGTGTTATGTTACTCCATAGGTACAATTGGGGCTTTATTTGGTTATTTCAAGTACTTCTTCTTATCGAATGAGAGTGGCCAACTCTGGTGTTGAGAGTTTATCAAGCCTCAAGGTCCTCTGACATGGCTTCACAACTGCCATACTATGACAAACCTTCAAAATGTTTTGCTGTTACTCATTTTTAAGGAACTTTGTGATGTAATAAAGCAAAAAGTTAATTCATATGAATGAAAGAAATCTTAACAAGAAACATACAGAAGTAGTAAAGACATAGGCACAAACAAAGGTATAATACTAAAGTACATGTTTCGTGTCACTGACTGGCCCTAACTCAAATATTGTCATTTTCTGAATAAATATTTGTTTTATGAAAGTACAGGTTTAAATCAATATTGAATCTTTCCTTATCTAGTTAAAGAAGAAAGCAAATTAATAGATAATTATATAACTCAAATAAATGTACCTAGTTCAGATGTGACTTCAGAATAAGGATCAATAAGAAGAAATAAATACAAAAATAAAGCAAATTTAATTTAACAAATGAGATTTAGTTATGTATGACAAACCTGTTGTTTCCAAGGAACTTGGGGAAGTATCTTTTTGGGAAGAACATTGCAAATGTTGCCATAAACACCCACAGTATGGCTAACTCATCTAGTAGCTGCCCTGCAAACATGACAACAAAAATAGCATTTAGTAATATATTTTTCTTATATAATATTACTTAGGTATTGACTGTAAGCATATAATTGATTTCATGATTAAAACCTATTACCGTTTATTTATTTTTATTGAAGCATTTTTTATGAGCTCTATAATATTATGAACTATTATAAAAAAATTATACAGATCAGCAAAATGCTGCTCACTTATTAAAACGGTACATAAAAAAAACTTAATAACTAGGATGATCTTTAATATTTCTCTACCTAAACAGTAATTACTTAGTATATTTAATTAGTAACTACTTAATATATTTAATGAATATTTTTCTGGTAAGCTTACCAACAAGACTCAATGTAGCATGGAAGTATGCAGAGCTCAGCCCTACCACCATCAGCAGAGCCCATATCACATTGATACCAGGATTGAAGAATTTGGAGTATTCTTGAAACAGATGAATGAGTACCGGCGGGAACAGGAAGAATAAAGCATTGCTGATCTGAAATAATAAAGAATATTTTTTTCATTTATGCACTTAATTTTTTTTTAATTACGAAATTGACTTACTTTTGACTACAGCCTGCCTGATGTTAAGCACTTAAATAATTAATTAATTTTTCATTTAATAAATTCACACCAGGAAGAGTCGACAATTTATTTAGGTCATACAAAAATAAGTAAACAAATAAACGTGTTATTCGCATTTCGCGTATAGGTACCTATATTATGATAGCAAAAGTTGACTTACAGTATTGACGAATTCGGCAATTGAGGGCGAAATAGAATAATTCGATTCGCACCAATCCACTGGAGAACTTCCTCTTTCTAAATGAGACCACATTTTGGTAACGCGTAATATTTTTCTAATCCTTTGTGACGACGCACTTGATAAAAAAATTAAAACAAACTAACAAGCTACAGAACGCTTACTCGTAATTAATAAATTAGTAAGAATGTAATTTACTTATTTTTTATTACACATGATAATTTCGTCTAAATGCATAAATAATTCATGTGTATGTTTTGCGAAATTTAATCACACAAAAATATTTACATGCGACGTTTCCTCTTGTTTGGCATTCGACGACTGACAGATAAATCCACATTATCCACAACTGTATGGAGGAAATGACATTGACAGCAGTTATAAAAAAGACATTCACGGCAACTAGCTGAGTATAGTCGATTAGTTTAAAAGCTTATCTAAGGCTCATCTCTATCAAAACGGATGTAAAAATGTTGGAATAAGTTTGTGGCGCGAAAAATTTACGAAGCAACAAGTTATTTGCATACTAATACATACGAAAACAGAACTTTCTTCAACTAAAATCATTCGCTATGTTTTTTTACACGCGCGACTAATATGATTTTTATTCAACAAATTTTTGAAATACCTTTATAAATAATTAGATATTTAAGCCGCGAGCCTCATTTTTTTTCTAATGAACACTCTGTTGAAGTCAGTTATTTTACTATTTGTACTATTGTAATATGTATGTACACAAGACAAGAAATTGCGTATGGTACCGGAGTAGGTATTCCTATCTAAGAAACCATGACCACATAGATAAATATAAAATATTTTTTGATTGACTAGATACTTTAAATTTCTCAAAAATCTAAATTTTCGTTTTTAATGTAATTTTTTGTACCTAACATTTTTATCAACATGGATCCATGTGTACCAGGTAGATAAATGTTGATTTACTTACTCACATATGAACTATTATTTGCTTGTTTGTACTTCACTAGCGGTTTTGCATAGAAGACAGAACACAAAAGTTGGCGTCTATCTGATATCTGTAGGTATATTATTTATTAATTTTATTATTTCTTTGGGCAAAAACGTTTATTTATAATAAAACGTAGGCAGGAAATTTAATCGGTTTATTATTGTATTGGTGTACTTCAAATCAAACAGTCTTAGTTATTATTTTGTCTATGAATCGGTTTACAGAAGTGTGAAAAATAATAGGGCCGCCACATGTAGGTAGTACTTGTCTGAAGTTTAATCATTGTATACCTACTGTTATTATCATCAAAATAAATTATAAACCTTCATAGCTATGTTCGTTAACAAGTACAATAAAATACGTACGTAAACACTGATATTAAGGTACCTACCTAGGTTAATTTGTTGAAATAACTTTTTAAGAACTTGTACCGACTACCGCCCGCTTGAACAACGAGCCTCTTTTTTACTACATAGGTAGACATATTTTCGTCACTAAGACGTTTAAAAAACTTTGTGCAATGCCTTATTTAAATATCTATATATTTTAACAATTTAGTCGTAAGTATATAATGTATTTCTTCTCCACAGATATCCACAACTGCAGCCAGTTAGACTTCTCCCCGTACTGGGCTGACTGCACGATCGAGAGCGCCATTCACCGCGGGCACGAGCTCCGTCGGGAGAAGCCCGAGCCCCTGCCTCCTAGGGAGTTTGGTGTGCTCAATGTAGACGCGGGAAGGAGCCCGGGGTGTCGCAGGCTAGTAATTTCAAGTCGTAGAAAAAAATGTTTTTTTTTTATTTGTAGGTATAATATTCCATGATTACAGGCGGCGCCCAGCGGTGGTGCTTATCTAGGATAAAGTAGCCTAACTTTGGAAGGGCTTTATCTATCTCTATACCAAAAGGAGATCGAATATACAGATAGGTACACTTACACATTCAAACTCACAAACTTGCTCACTTCTGCATCCAAAGCCTACATATTGTAGATAAAATGGAATGCTTGTATCGATAAAGCTTTTGTGCAAAAAATACTTGCAGCGACAAACACACTATAAAACCATTTTCATTTATATAATTAGCTATTGCCCGCTACTCCGCACACGCATAACGCTTAATCCATATAACATTCAATCACAATAGATAACTTCATCAAAATCCGTTGTGTAGATTTAAAGATCTAAGCAAATAAAATATACATACAGACGCGGCAACTGACTTTGCTTTATACTATGTAGTGATGGTATTATTTGTATCAATAATAAACAGCTCATGAATCTAATTGTACAGGAGGAAACACAACCGCATGAGACGCTCTCGCAGATCCAGGTCACCTTGCTGCTGCAGCATCTCCCGGCGCAGCTCCCCCATGTACCCCACGTGCAAGAGAGCGCGACCTGATAGATACAGGACTCACTGCGGTATGCGGATAGCGGAGCTGGCCGTGCCGACTAAACGACACTGTCTTGATACTTGGAGGTCTGCTGGGTGCACTCTACCTCCTTATATGGTGAGATTATTTTAATATTAAAACTTTCGTGAGACATTTTATCAATATGTTAACTAAACGGTGTTCACTCACGCGTAATTCGCGTATGTTGTTTACGCGTTTCGGATGTTATGACATCCATTTTCAGAACGTACATACCTACATATTTTCTGGGACCGCGGCAGCACGCAGAATCACACGTGAGTGAAAACCGTTTAGTTAACATAATGGTGAGATTAAACGTAATGGTAACTTAAAAATATGAATATGCGTGTGATTACTTGATATGTATCTGGTACTCACTTTATTTAATTATTTATTCATTTGTTAAATAAAATAAATCTTTACATTGTACAACATAAAAAAGACAATCTCCAAATATTAGTTTTGAAAAAAAGGGAAAGCCAAGGCACATTTAAAATATTTACTAGTTGATTCAGATTTATATGCTTTCGGCATTTTATGTAATACAAACGTAAACATAAAACTGCATAGCTTATGGAGCTGCAGCTTATCATAAAGTTAAGCTAATCGCAAACCAAACATTAATCTGTCAAAACTTGACGACTAATGCTGTAAGTTTTTTCCAGGTTGAAAGATTACGTAAAATAGTAAAAGATCAACAGCCAGTCGTAGCGATCTCCGACGCTTTATATTGCTTCAAGAGGGTTTGCAAAAGGAACAAAAAGCCGAGCAAATACGATGAAAGATGTGAAAGAGATCTGGATAGGTGTGTTATTAAATAATCTACCTATAGGTACAAATCTGTAAATACCTAGAAGGTATTCGGAAGGAACTTTATATCGATAACAGAACACATTTCAGCAGTTTTAAGATATTTTGTCTGTTTATTTAAACGCGCATCACGCAAGAACGGCATAACGGCTCATCGTGATTTTCGGTATGGACGTATTATGAATTCTTGGGGTGATATAGGTTACTTTATTCCAAAATAATGCGAGCGAAGCCGCGGGCGTTCACTAGTTATAAATAAATTTTAATTAAAATGAAAATAATTTGAAACTCTTTAGCAATAATCCAGATAACTTTCTTATCTTTACAGGAAGGAAAAAGTAGCATGTATAATATCACTTTTATCAGGAAGTGACACGAGTGTGTTGTGCGCCATATTTGGCCATAAAATTGCTCGGAAACTTGCTATACCTAGGAACGTTGTGTTGACTCCTGAGTAAGGTTTTTCTGTATTATTATAATCTGATTTTCCTCTACTATCATCTTTTTAAGGGCTAACTAGACAATAGATTTGTAAGACCCACCCTTAACTTTCATATGCATATCAATTTATTTTTAGGCTTAAGAATGATATCTTAGATTTCTAAAGGTAAATTCTAAGTATGTATATTTATTTATTATATCCCATTAACAGGTTACAAAGTATAGCTTGCGCTATTTGGTGCGATATAGCTTGCATGATGAGATGCCCGTGCCAAAAAGCAAAAGGAATTTATACCAGAAGTTACAAACAATTTGAACAAGATATAGTCATGAAGGTACTACATAAAATAGGCTTTTTATGTGTGCTTGGCAAATTTTGGTACCTATAAAGTTTTCTATCTTATCATCCTTTTTGGGGCCACACAGACAAACAATCTGGTTCAACAATATAACTTGTTATACGATGCGACATACGAGACAGTTATAATATTGTCGTGTAATGTAACCTACGTAATTTCAGTCACATTTGTTGTTGATATTTTTTTAAATCTTATAACCTAAATCCAAGTGAAATAGCAAACCATTTCAGATTACAATTTGGATAGCACAAATTTTAGAAGACACGCGTGAGATTATGATTGAAGACGATATAAGAGGTAAGTAATTTTTAAATTAGGTGCAAATGAAACTTAACCGATAAACTCTACATTTCTATAAAAACTATTGCGATTATTTATATCTACTTTAATGACTTTTTCAGAGTTTGAAGAGGAATACAAACCAGCGCTCGATGCAGTTGATGACATTATTAACGGCGTTATTGTAATTACACATTTATATTATACAGAAATTTCACAAAAGTGAACTCACTTATGAATATCGAAATCAAAGAGTGATTAAATATATCTTTCTTTTTTTAACAGACTTCAAAAAAAAAAGAGGTTATCAAGTCTTCTGAAAGCTTTTTTTATAGCATTTTAAGTTTTAAAGGAATGAAGAAACATTGACTTTTGACTGGCCTGTTAGCTTAGTTGGTAGTGGCTCTGCCTTCTAATCTAGGGGTTGCGGGTTCGATTCCCGCCTGACACAAGTATTTATGCATTTTAAAAATGTTTAATTTCTTGTGTTGAGTCTGGTTGTTTGTATGTATAATAAGTATGTATTTACAAAAGAAAAGTATATAAGTATTATATCCGTTATCTAGTACCCACGACACAAGCGTTTGCTTAGTGTGGGGCTAGATGGCGCTGTGTGCAATGTCCCGAAATATTTATTTATTTTATTGATCCACTAGACTTTAATTGTTAACTTGAATTCCTGATATACCTAAGTAGTTTTTAGATTAGTTTAGTAAGGCGGCCTTGTGATTGATTTTAACTTGTCATTTTAGGAACGCATACCTGATGAACCAGTCACTCCTAAAGAGAAATCGGAAGACGGGGACAAAGATTCAACAACTTCTACTCCCTGCGATTCATTTATCGAAATAACCATTGAAAAAATTGATAAAGATGGCAATGTAATTGTTGAAATTCCTGACCCCAATGTTGGCGATCAGCCTAGTGAAGATAAAGATAAATCTGAATTCGAAGACGCGGATGACGGACAAACACCAGACCCAGGCGAGGGCGATGGTGGTGAAGATATAGAAAAGGATAAAGACATTACAGATACAACACTGGAAGAACAACCAGAAAACAATGATGATACACAGGAACCAACAGAGACGACTGAAGATATCGACCCAGATAAAGGAGACAACATTTCAGATTCAGAGAAACCAGATACAGACATACCTGATGAAACAAAACCTGACGATGATGTGGCTGAAAATGAAGGTGAAAAAAAAACTTTTTTAAACACTTTTGGTTATAATCATCAAAATTAAAACTATTAAGTATAATATTATTTATAAACATCACAGCAAAAGCCCTAAGGCATTTCAAATACATAATTTGATAGTTTTAATAAACAGAGTAAAATAAGATAAAATTCGTTTTAGAGAATGAGGACGACACGACTATACAGAAAAGTCCATCCACCGAAGATACTGCTATACCTCCGAATGAAGGTGAAGAAGATGCATTAAAACCAGATGATGGAGAAGAAGAAGACACAGACAAAGATACTGTTTCGCAACCCAATGAAAATCAGGATGGTCATGAACTACCAGCTGCCCCACCACCAGATGTTGATGTCAATGTGGATGATACTAACAAACCTTTGCCAGCAGATGAAAACATTGAAATTGACATCGATGTACCCATACCAGCAGAAATACCAGAAACCGTCAATACAGAACCGAAGGAGAACGAAGACAAGGATGATGAATTTTTAGAATCTGAAGATAGTCAACAGCCAACTGAACCGCCTCAAATATCTGATGTTGATAACAATGTTGATGATGTCCCTGAGAAATTCGACGACGCTACTGACAATAATAATGAATTAGACCCCGATAAAACAGTTACCTTTGATCAGGATGGTAATTTTTATATTTATTCTATACGTTACATCGTTAAGTTATTTGTCTGCTGCTTATCATTTCTGCCATAATTTTACTTCTAGTGTTACACAATATGAATGAAGGTAAACTTTTGGAGGTAACACAGATTTAAAGCTCTTTATTAATATGGCAACATTATTTGTGCTGCAAACTAAAGAATACTTACTTTAAAAAATTACATTCACGTACACACTTCACGTAAATACTTTCTTAATAATAAGTACACAAAAGTTCTTTCAGTAAGAGACGATCAAGCAAGTCCTGGGAAGAGGTCGGTGTTAGATTTCAATTGGAAAGCCTCTATCGAACATATAAGCTTCTCAGAGCCGAATAGACATTTATTAAGTCAGTATTATCTTTCAATAATTAAAGCAGCATATCATAAGGTTAAGTTGTTAATTTATATTAACAACTTCACCTTATGTTTAAGGTGACGCCGATGAATCATGGCCGGATGACATTTTACCACCAATTCTTAGGCCAAGCCAAAGCGTAAGTAAATCTATCACGTCCCTAGGAAATATCAAAGAAGCTGATGAACACACATCTATCAAATCTGAAGAATCCGCAAACAAAGTAGAGGAACCTAAAGAACCTAAGGAACCTACACCCAAAGATGAAGATGCAATTATCAAAACAGACATAGATGTGCCAGCGGAGACAGACACTAAACCTGAAGAAAAGCCTACTTCGGAAGACAGAAAATCATCAGAAGACACCCCTGACAAATCCAAACCGAGAAAATCTAAAGATTCCACATCTTCAAGAGATTCAAAGGGACAAAAAACAAAGCCGAGAGAAGACAGGACTTCCGACAGCAAAAAGCCTAGATCTCCACCCAAACGACCATCATCGATCACAAGCAGTAAACGAACCAGTCAAGATAGTAAAGGAGAACCTACAAGCCCCGCTACGAAGCCCCGACCCATACCTAAAAAACCTAGAGATACACCAGATGATAAATCAAAGAAACCTAAAACTAAGGAACCCGACTCAACTAAACCAAGACCAAGTGTTAAAGATGCGGATATTAAAACTGAAGAGGAAAAGCCTACGTTGAAGAAAAAACCAGATTACAGTAAGTGTTCGCATTATTTCAAAAAAATGTTGTTCCTAAGATAAAAAATATTTATTTATTAACAATCTTTGTTATTTTCAGGAGTCAATTTCAAGGATGCACCAATCTGGATAAACAGGAACATTAACGAACCCAGCTGTAACTGTTTCCAAATTGCATCTAAAACCAAACAAGGTAATATAGGTAATTTATACGATCCCTTTATATTGTGTTATACTATTGTATAGTACTTATACAAATTCAATTCTTCAAAAGAGACCTTTGTATGAAATGAATTTTCAGTAGGTAGGTAAATGAAGCTACTACAAAACCAATACTAAGATTATAATACGAATATTACAGAAAAACCAAAAACAAATGATAACTTAGTGAGAAGATGGTGTAAGGATTTGGAACGAGGCTATGATAATTTAAAAATGTGGAACGATTGGGTGGAGCATACTACTAGAACCGTTTCGATACTACAACGGGAAATAGGTATGACTGATATAAATTTACACAAATACTTTAAAAAAATTGCTGCGGCAGTAGATATATACTATGGTCTCACAACACAGGATGTCCATCAACACAACGTCGGTCGGATGACACAATAAATTCCCGGCTGTTTGTCTAGTTCGGCAGTCGTTAAGCCATGTCAGAGGTCCTTAGGGTGGTTTGAAAACTCTCGACACCAGAGTTGGCCACTCTCATTCGATAAAAAGACAACACAGGATTCATGTGATTCCTAGTTCAGTGCTTACTAACATTACCAATAAACTTCATGTGTATTTTAACCTAGGTTATCGATTATCTTAAAGGTTGTCAAGTCATGTGAGTACCTACAATATAAAAAAATCGTATTGTATTTGTGCCATTGAAAAATAGAAAGAGGTAACTAATTTATACGTTGTTTCTTAGAACAAGTTGCAGGCAAGTCATATTGTGCAGAGAGATGTTCAAACAAAGAGCTGATGAAATTAAAACGATGCATAGACAGAGATGCTCAGATGTGGAAGAAACTCAACCTCCACACACAAGAGCGACTCAGGTGTTACAGGAAGTTGTATCAAAAGCGGTCAGAGGTAAATGTGTAACTTTTATTTAAGACTAAGAAAAATAAAAATAAAGCAGGCCAGTTGAAATAATAACTGTCATCTGGAGCCCATCCAATTCTTGGCGTGTTATTGAAAACTTTCCGATACTACATGCCCTACAACAGAATCAATCTGTATCTATTTAGTTGCAAAAACGGAAGTAATTTATATACCTTTCACTCAGCACTAATGGCGTGATGTTTAATTTATCAATTTCTTTGTTCTAGAAATCGTGCTCTTCTAATTATTTAATCTGCTGTTCCAAGACTAAAATATGAGATGTCTAAAGTTAAATCCACTAATGTTAAAGTAGTCAATTCCACTATTGCCACTCCTTGCATTCAATTGCTTGGTAAGTATTAAAACTATAATTTACCATGCTTAGAAATATTATGTAAATATGGTTGACTTGGTTTAATTTCAATAGCAATAAAATAGCTCGGCGCCAGCTCGTCTGAATGCACTGTAGGTACATAGTACTTATGTTATAAATACACTTCTGAATTTGATACGCTAAAACAATTGGAGCTATAGCCTTAACCAACTTGCCCTATTTTTGAGACATGCTATAAATACAATAATACACAAAACTGCATTCATAAGCAAAATAATTATTCCTTACCAACTATCTATCACTTGAAATGCACATTTATTTGGTTGTAGTCATATTTCCGGATGAGAGTGTCTCTGCAAGCTGTCACTATCCACTTCCCATTGAAGGCTATATCTCTAATGCCATCACAGTCTGATCCTGTGAGTTGAACTCTTGTAGAAGTGTGTGCCGGGTTTAATGAGTATACAGTGCAAGTGCCATCTTGTCGGCCGACTGCAAATGTCTGGTTGGGAAGAGCAGCTAGACTGAGCACCGGGTTGGCTGACTCATGCCAGTGGTTGATCTGGGAGCCGTTCTGGAGGTTTAGCTGGAATACCTGGAATGTAAGATGGTTGTTGAAATTAAGCTAATTATAGAAAATACAAAAATTAGACTTTAATGGCTCTATCCCATTTAATTTTTTTATCATCACAAATAGAAATGTGTGATTTTACAGTGGTGTCATAAAAAATAGGATACTTAATTATAATTTAATGTTTAAAAAAGTAGTACCTACCACACAGAACTAATAATTTGCATGCAATAGCTATCTCATTTTAAAAGCAATCTCCCCATATATATTTTGCATTCAGAGCCACTAAAATACACTGTGTGCATTTCATTCAGGCTCACTACTCTTTCTAAACGTCACCAAGAGAGTATTTTTTTTCACAGCATCTTTTTTTACAGAATAGTAAAAACATCACCTTTCCATCAGCACAGCCCACAATGACGCTGCTATCCACCACAGTGCAGGCGTTCACGACAGACTCCAGCTGCTTGCAGAACACCTCCTGTCTCCTGGCGACGTGTGCGCAGATCACCAGCCCGCTCTCACAGCCAACTATTAGGAGCTTGTTGTTTGTGCCAATCTGGGAAATGTTTTATTAAAACCATGAATGAAACACTTACATGTTACACCGGCGTCATTAACGTGAAAATGATACAAATAATTCAAACAAATTCCATATAATAGACTAATGTATGGAACTCAGGTCATTAAGACCCAGCATCATCATCGTTGGGTTACATTATGTTAAAAGTTTGTCAAACTTATGTTGAATCAATATAAATCATGTCTGTGTCTTTTGTAGTAAAAAGTAGTGTTTTTATTTTTGTTTCTTTATGTTAAGTTTTGTTGCCCTAAATAAATAATTAAAATGCCTATGAGTGTTTCAATTAATTATGCAATTATGCATGTGGTGTTTCTTAATAATGGATTGAAGTAGCCTGATGTAAATAAGAAATATTCCAGAGTCATTATTAAATATTAGTTGTGCCAGAGACTTCGTCTGCGTGGAATAGTTATTATGGGCATCATATTTATTTTTGCAAACATTCACTTCAGCTTTATAAATTATAGCTGATACCCACGACTTGAACCGTTTTCGCAGCGCACGCAACGGAATCCCTCAAAGATGAATAATTTTCCCCGTTTTTTCCAGATTTTCCATTGTTCCTTCGCTCCTATTAGTTGCAGCGTGATGTTATATAGCCTAAAGCCTTCCTCGATAAATGGTCTATTCAACACAAAAAGATTTTTTCAATTCGCACCAGTAGTTCTTGAGATTAGCGCGTTCAAACAAACAAACAAACTCTTCAGCTTTATAATATTAGTATAGATTTACAATCTCATATGTATAAATTAGGTCAAATAACACACAACATTACAGGTGTTTTTTTTACAAAATAACACAACTTGATTCAACAATACTTAACTCACCTCTCTTTCATTATCAACTTCCACCACATCATTTGTATTAGTTATAGTGCAGCAGTTGATGAGACCATGACCTTCCACAACATCTGCCAGGCAGTTAGATTCACCAACATCCCAGAGTTTTGCTGAACCATCTCTGGAAAAGGAGAACAACAAATTAAGTAAATTAATGCTTTGTTGGAAATAAAATAAAATACAGGACATACTTAATTATACAATTTTAAAAAATAAAATAAACACAATTTTTATTTTATTTATTATACAATTTAATTTTAGAGCCACATAATGTAAAGAATGTTCAAAATCAAGTTGAAAGTCCACAAAATTTTAGGATACATATTGTTCACATAACTTGAATAAGTAATAGTTTCATTTGTATATTTTTCTATGATCTTGAGATATAGGTAATTGACAAACATTTTACTTAGAGTAATCTGTAGATTAGTTAGTGTCTAGCATACTTATACTTGAATTAATTACTCTCAATTATTCACTTGTATTAGCTTACTCAGCTCCCTATTTTTTTAACATGGGATAGGTTTATGTTTGACTACAGCCTGCCAGATGTTAAGCATTGCTGCAGCCTAGGGTGTTACAAGCTTACTAATACAATACAAATACAAAAATTTACTTAGAATATTTATTAACTCTAGATTTGAGGTAAAGTGTTCCAAAGTTAATACACTAGTACTCACTTGCTAACAGATATAACATTCCTTCCCTTCTCAATAATACTTATATCAGTTATGGCCATCTTGTGACCTTTGAGCATGACAGGGTTAATGCCTGTCTCTGCAGACCAGACCCTGCAAGATCCATCAGCTCCAGCCGACAATACCACAATGCCCGAGGGGAAGAACCTGCACTTGTATACAGGCCCACCATGCCCTTGCAGCTCTTGGATTACTTCACCTGGAAAACAATTAGGTATCAAATTTGCTATGTATTTGTCACTACAAAGTAACATTGTTATTTCTTACCCAAATCAGTTATTTAAACTTTGTTTTGAGTACTCTATTCTTTCATAGTGTGTGTGAGATATTATTTAACTACTAACGCCTATGTGCCTTTAAGTAAATTAGTTGGACTGGTTTGACATGGTGAGGCAATAGTTTTATAAATAACACAGAGCACAGAATTATACCATTACCTAATGTATTCATCATTCTCACATCTCAGTTAAAGAAGCCAAAAGGATATTTCAATGATAGTAGCAAGCTAATATCTAGTTACTTACTAGTCCTGCTGTCCCATACCAAGAGCCTGTCACCTTCACATGAAGATACTGCCAATGCATTCTCAGCAGCATGTACAGACAACACAGCTTTACTATGAACTTTATGAGCTTTAGTTGGGGCTACAAATGCTACTCTCAAGCCAGAAGCTATATGCTTCACTACAAGACTCAGGTTGCCATGAGATATATACTGATAGTTATCTGTGAAGCTGATCCTGATCTTGTTGTCAGACGGGTTTATTGATGTTTTTAATTTATCGTGAACACTGTTTTCGTTAAGTTTCTTCGAGGATATCCACGCTTCTCCGTTTGGTAAACTGTAAATGGAAAATGATAAGTTTAGACAACTTCTAGAGAGCGCGAAAGGTACATAAATGAGTTTCAATTTATTTTATTACTAACCGAATAACATCGTTCCAATCGCATTGTATAGTGACAACAGGCATTACAGCAGACATTATGAATATCAAAAATGATGATATTTAGAAGAAAATTGCATTTAAATCTCGTGGATGCGGTGAATTCATGAATTGCTGAAAATGAAATTGCAAAAATAAACAAAACAAATCGACGTCAATTTCGGCTGGCGTTAACATTGACATATAATAAATCGTTTTTTTTTTCAATAGAGATGAGACAACAAATTAATTGCCATTGATGGTAAATTGATACACTGCTTGATTGATGACAATGTTGCAAATAAAAAAATATTTATAGTCTGTAGCAAGCGAGCAAAGCAATTGACACATGAATGAACAAATTGAATGTTTTCCTTCTTCAGAGAAAAAGGAAACAAACGAGAAGTGGGCGAATTTAATTCATTTTTACATTGATATATATTGTAAAGTAATTTAATTTAAGTATAAATAGTGTAACGCGACGCATTGACGAAGGAATGTTAAGTGGAACATATTGCAACAAAAATGCATTTCTCAATTCCTGATCTGCAACAATTTCATGACGACAATGGAATCTCTTACACGGTAAAAGGATTTAATTATTTGCATTTTGCTTGTTTTAGGGATCCCTGAAGATCCTCTCCCACTTACAGACATTTAGCAACGGTATTCCTAATGGGTCAGAGCAGGTTTAATACATTTTGTAATGTATGTGGTCCCCTCTCCTTGACCTTTATTGTTTTACCTAACAACTGTTGTAGAAGTCAGCTCAAGTAATAAGTTACAGGTATTAACAATAATTAATGAGTCAGCTGCAATAACTGAATGCACTGAGGTCATTGGCAAATAATAGGAATATTAGTCTGAAGAGGATAAAGTTATCATTGTCACCGACAGCAGAGATAAACATAGTTTACTTGGCTAGTAATTAATTACTTAAGTGTTTACTTAGACACCTTATCTCTTATTTTTCACTGATGTTTTATGTTCAAAACTTATTTTGGATGCTATACAATAATAATACATAAAAACAAGGGAAGAATAACTAAACATTACTACTTCTAACTATAACATAAAAGGGGGGGGGGGGGGGGAACACTGAGAAAATCTTTAGAAAAGCATAAAGATAGTCTAAGTGCTCCAGCCCACTGCTATTATTTGTTTTGAATATTATAAGAAATAACTATATGCAATTTTCGATATCACAATATAAGAACTTAGGTTTGGTTGGCATGTGCAGTAGAGGAATCATAAATAAGACACACAGAATTATATTGACTTGTCTTTAACCAATATTTTATTTTGTAGGGCTACAATATCTACATAGATGGGTTCTTCCACTGCACTGCCCGCTACAAGCAGCTGCTCAGCCTGCACGAGCAGCTGCAGGCTCAGAACTCCCACATGAAGCTGCCACAGTTCCCACCCAAGAAGCTCTTCCTCACCAGCTCACAGCTGGAAGAGAGGAGGATATTGCTGGAGAAGTATATTCAATTAGGTGAGTTGAAGTGTCATATGAGTTGGAGTTTTCTTACTCATAATATTTACACCTTAAACAAGAATTGATATTTTTAACAGTATACACCTATTTTATTGTATCAAAGTAAATAGGAGACATGTTTTTGTCTGAATGTATGCAAGCTTTAAATTTACTATGTTATACAAAAAACTATTTTTTTTATTAGGTATACATAATTAAGTACTTAAGTTAGCCACCTGATGTCATGTTTTTATAATTTATCTCTTTATTTCAGTGGGACAAAACCCAATCCTCGCCAACTCCGACCTACTGATATCATTTCTGTTCTCCGCCCAGCAAGAAACTCACAGTATCAAAATGCATGAAGTGGACATAGAAATATCTCTAATGAACAGTTACAGAATACCACTGTCAGTGTCATCCACAGACTCCTCGAGCACTATCCTAGACATTGCCTGTAACTACATCAACCTTCCTAAAGAGCTGATCAAGTATTTTTCACTATATCTACTGAATTGGAGTTGTGCGAAAGATGGACAACCAGCGTTAAAGAAATTAGAAGAATATGAATCTCCGTACATATCACAGAAGTATGTCAGGCCGGAGGATAAAATTGTTCTCAGAAAAAGGTGAGGGATTAATGTTCTACTTGTTATAAATTATACAGTCTATGTACTTAGTGGAGTGAAGATTGTTATTTACTTTACATCTGTAGATATTGTAATGTCTATATTTTTATATCAGCCTGTTTTGCTATTTACTGAATTAAAAATATATCTAGTTTTTTTATCATTTGTGGTTACTGTAATACATGTTTTTATCTGTGCAATTGTGCATACGAGTCCCTACATAATGTAGCTTCATAATTACATATGTGATACATTTCCTGTGGCTTTATCTCTATTATGATATGAATAGACTAACGGGTATACAACTTACCTTGCTCTATAAATCATGAATGGTATTTTTCACAAAAACATGTAATTTTTTCAGCTAACTATCCATTGAATACTATCAAAATCCTAATTTACACAGAAGTAGTAAAAAATCTGGAAATGAACATCTATATCTCCAAAAAAAGTGTTTTAATAAATTATTTTGAGAATGTTGCGAGTTTGATCCACCTTAGTAGTCTCATACACAGCTTAGAAATATTAACATACAAGTATATTATCTAAGAAGCTAAATTAGACCTTCAAATGCAACAAACAAATTTGAACACAGATAAGACCACTGGCATAACACCACAAGTACCTAATACCAAAAATGTCATTTCCAGCTACTGGGATCCATGCTACGACGTGGACCTGATGATCGACCGGGTGTCTCTGGACCTGCTCTACCTGCAGATCATAGAGGAGCTGGCGCTGGGCTGGCTCACTGCTGACGCGGACACCAGGGAGATCCTCGCGCAGTATGAAGCTAAGAAACAGAAGAGAGAGGTGAGTTGTTGAAGTAATACTTTGATATTATAGTATTACTAGTAAATGTCTGTGGGTTTTTGAAGTAATACTTTGACATATGGTGTAATGACTGAATGTCTGTGGCTTTGATTAAGTTGCTTCAAGTTAAAAATGTATGTATGTATATGTTTCATCAACAAATCCAGATTTTTCAAGTTTCACAAAAAAAACAAGATTTTCGACTCCTTTCAGATGTGGAAACAGAACAAAAAGACCAACAAACACACTTTCGCTGTTATAATATAGTGTAATTGTGTTTTAATTAAAATACTTACTAAATTTATCAAATTTTAATATGTACAACAAACCCTTGCTTTTACACACATCCCTTTACTTTGTTTTACTAAGAAATTTGAACAGGAAAATTGGATGAAACAAGTCATAGGTCATATCAGCTCTAATAGAATACAAACAAATTAAGATAATACTGTCCAGTGTGTGTCTCAATGCACCTTTATCTTAGAGAAGCTGGGGTTATTCAAGTTCATTTCAAGTGAAGATAGGATAAACTTATAGCTAATTTTAAGCTGAGTACAAATTTAAATATGAATTAAAAGAAAGATACGAAAATTCTACTAGTTATAATGATTTTAAAAAAGTCTTCGACAATAAGTACCATTTCTTTTTATGTGACGAGTACAGAAACAAAAACATTCGCAAAGAAATACCAATAAAGCCTTCAAACATCGTACACTTGTAATATGCATTATGCACATTCCAAAGCATTGCAGTTTCCGGATTTCGTGATTAATCAGCCAGCTAACATAGATAGTGCAGATAGTACTTACTGATTATAATCGATTACACATGTTTTAGTATCATAATAATGCAATACATTATCGGCCGTATTAGTAATAAGTATATAATACTAGTTAAGTCCTGGCGCTCAACACGAAGAATTTTGTTTGAATATGTTTTGGCCAGACTGTTGCTCCTGCTTTAAATATAGCAATATCGATCGTTTCTTTTTTGCTACTCCGCGAACTAATTAAATTTCTTTACATCTAAATTAATGTATAGTTTAATTTGAGATACTATGTCTGTTTTTCACAAGAAATCAACTAAGATCTTTTTCGATACTTCAAACTCTGGTGTTCATTGTTTTCTTTTGTTTTGTTGTCTTTTGATTTGTTGAAAACAATGCTAATTTGAAAACAAGCTTATCAACATAATATGTGATATTCTGACTTGAAATTAAGGTCTTTTATCAAATCAAATGTGACCAGTTCACCTTTACATGCAACATACGAGTATTCTTTCAATTACCGATAATAAAGACCGATTACTCATCGCAGACAGTTTGTTCATTTAATTTACAATCTCACTGTCCAATGCATGCATAAATGATGTCATTGCAGTCGACTCTTCAGATTGATCATAAAATAAGGTTACAGTGTCTACTGTGAAAATAACGCACTAATAAAATATATTTTAACAAACATAAATAAAGTATAATAAGCATTTCATACAATGTCCAATTCGTTCCTCCTTCGTCGTGTTCCTCAGTACAGAGGGGCGTGACTTCCCCGCAGATTAATTCATTAGAAAAGTTTTCTTGGGCAAACACATACAACAATTCGCTGACATACATCTTCTAGTTTCTAAACTTTCTTTCTCATTCATTGATCGAAAATTTGATTTTTTGTACGGAACAACAGATTTTTAGCTAGTTACTAATTGTTGTTGTTTTTTTTTTTTTTTATTATTTATTTCCACTAAAAACAGGTTATCATTTGTACATTATATAAAAGTATCTAAATTAATTAAGTTCAAATTAAAATTGGGGTCTTGTCTACTGCTTTAGGATTCCCTGTGTTGCAGTATCCAGGGTTCTTCCACAGTGTCAACTATTGAAATTAAAATTAAAAATTAATTACAGATTAAAATTTGCATTTGAGTTTGATTACATATGTTAGTCATTGCTTAAATATTATTAGTTAATTAATTAATTAATTTTAGTTGTAGAACAACATTTGATGATATTTATGTACCACAAAATGTTACGGCAGATACCAGTTAATTTGTGTGGTTACTATACGTACAAAGTACATCTGTCATCGATTCATGGTGGAAGTACCAAAGACTCGCACGAAACGCTAAGCTTCTACCTTCATAGAAAGTACAGCGAGACTATGGAACTCTCTACCTAATAGAGCCCTTTTTTCAGAAAAATTTAAGCCAGGGTTCTTCAAATCCGGAGTAAATAGATTTCTCCTAGGCTAACGTGCAACATCGACTACAGTGGTGCTTGACATATTCAGGCAGGCTGTAGTCAACGTTGGGCTATTCCGTGTGAAAAAAAACATCCCACTTCATTGCATTGACGTAACGATGTACGATTTTCTAGGTATTTGACGAGAGTAATAGTTTGCGGTATCCGGATAGTCGTATATAGGTAGGATCGAGTGTTGTTTGCGTCATTTACTGATTTTATTGAAATCTGAGGAGTAATTGTTACGCCCACCATAATATGTACACTTGTATGCCTATACAGGGTAACAGATAGCTAATGCATATATTTATTAATTTATTTACTATAGCACACAAAACAGAATATGTCCTTAAAGTAACTTAATATACATTTTAAGCTGGAAATTTATATTTCGTTGTTTTTTTTTGCATTGATTTTAAGAGGGCGACCTTAGGTCACTGCAACTTACAATATTATGCATATCTATTGCCTATTTTTTTGCTCTAGGACTTTTTACATATCGCGATTTCCTGACGAATTATTATTATTTTTATTGAATTTATGATGAAGCGAATTTTTTACACCCTTATATAATATAATTTAATCACAAGTGAACCTGTTTTAATAGTCCTCAAAAACGAAAATAATTATTTCACTATATTTATTTAATCTAAGGCACAATACAACCTTTTAGATTAGCTGAAGATATAATATACATAGTAACTGAAATATCCAGAGATACTTATAGAACTGGTTTTGCTAAACTATTTTTACATCGGTGACCTTTTGACATCACATTTTCCTTGTAATCAATCACGCAATCGTAGAATTCGGCTTGTAACATCTGGAAAATGTTTTGTTAAAATAAAAGTATATACGTATGCAACATATATCCTTAACGTTGTATACTTCATCATCATCAGCCTAATGGGACCCACTGCAGGGTACAGGCCTCCTCCCTCTAACGCCAATAATCACTGTCGTAATCGTTGTATGTGTAACAGTGTATATTATATACATATACAACGAATATACTTTTATTTTAATTTGTTAACCATAACCGACTCCAGAAAAGAGTTTTTTTTAACTCGACTGCCTATACTCGTATATGTATGGGTAAATGCATTATTTCCTAAAACTATTTCTTATTTCGTGTGTTACTTTCTATCTATCTATTATCTAAAAAATATGTATATATGTATGCCTGGAAAAGATCGCTTTTAGCGATAAGGCCGCCAGTTAAGACACTAGGCTTAAGTTTTAATATTTTTATGTAAATTTCTGTATTGTGCTGGTGTTTTTAATAACGTGTATATCTATCTATCTATATATACAAATTGCAGTACATCGAGCTAGCGCGCTCCCTCCGCCATTACGGGCGCATCCCGGCGGGCGAGGCCGTCACCGAGAGCGGCAACTTGACGGACAGTGACGTGACGGAGACCGCCAGCCGGGTGCGGGTGTCGCTCGCCTGCAAGGAGCTGACGCTGCAGAGTGTGGCGCACCCCGCGCGCGAGCAGCGGTACAAGGTCACCAGGATGCGCTGCTGGAGGATCACCACCTTACATCCGGTGAGTTCTTCTAACTAAATAATATATAACACTCAAAGGTGACTGACTGACTGATATAGTGATCTATCAACGCACAGCCCAAACAAAAAAAAGGATTGGTCTGAAATTTAGAATGAAGGTAGATGTTATGACGTAAGCATCCGCTAAGAAAGAATTTTTGGAAATGTTACTTTTAAAAGGGTGAAATAGGGGATGCAAGTTTTACTTCTTAATGCGAGCGAAGCCGCAAGCACCCACTAGTATAATATATCTTTTATTTATTTGACTACCCTGTTAGCTTAGTTGGTAGTGGCTCTGCCTTCTAATCTAGGGTTGCGGGTTGGATTCCCGCATGAGTTGTATAAGGATATATTTTAAATCGCCGTCACGTTAATTGCTTACTTAGTAAAAAAAAACAAACAAAGCTCACGATAGCGTTTTACAACATTGCAAGGTATTATTTTATTTCTCTATAATTATTGCTCTATACTAGAGCTGTTCATACCGCCTTTTAGGCTTTGTTTTGACATCGCTTCCTTTCGTAGCCGCCGCACCTTTAGCTAAATCTCTATTCTTAATTATAAAGTCATCTTCTGACTGAACATTCTCGTAATTCTGTCTTCTAGTATCCAAGTCTCCTGATAAGTCTGGGTTATCATGTCTGTTGTTGTGTTCGTCAGTTAATTCAGAAGTGTCGACGTTGGGGGATCTTCGCCAGGACATACCTTGTAGTTCTTTCATTATCTTGTACATGTCACGAGATGTAGAGTTTTCTCGCTTCTCCGATATTTTTCTAGCGTTCGTGATAGCTGATGATAGTAGTACTGGAAAATAATGAGTTATTGAGTCAAAGAAATGGCTATCGTAAAAATAATCAGCTGTGAAGAGAAGCTTATTTTAATTAACTCCTCAAACTTATCCTTTAAGATAAAACAATAACAATTGCTGTGTTTGTTGTTGGTTTTGCAACTTAATTTTTATTTATATATTTATGATAACAATCTCACTATAAAATTACCTAGAAAAATAAGATGAAATAACATTTCGATTTTCAATCAATTTCTTCTTTTCGCAAAACAAAAATATTTTTATTTAAAAGTTTCTTCTAGTCTGATAAACTATTCCAATTGAAATGTAGTTTATCATGAAAATATTTATTTATGGCTAATGTCGGAAAACATAAAACAACAATAAAAAAATCTATAATTTTACTGAACATTTATAGCTGAATTTATTTAAATCTAGTACAATGTTTTTAATATTTTCCATCGTAAGTAAGTACTTATAATAAGGCTTTATTTTAAAAATTATAAAGTTTTCACCAATTTAGATTTTATTGCGATTTTTTGAGTTTATTATTTTATCGATCGATTATAGTAATCAGCTTATTAATATCATTCCAGTTTTAGCACTTTTAAAAGAAACTTTGCTGCTTTCCGCCAAACAGAAAAAAACATTCAAAGATCTGTTCATGAAAAGCTATCTAGCATACAGAAGGAAGCATCGCCACGAATCAAAATCATTAAAAAATAAAACCAACGAAAAATCCCTGAGAAATAAAATTCCGAGTCAAAAGCATAAACCGAACTTTGAAAAGAAAGTGAACGTTACGAGCTTGATAAATAACATGACCGAATCAAAAATAATCGACAAATTAGCCAACAAGTTGATGAAAAAAGTTTTAAATCACTATTTCAGTAAGCGAGCTATAAAAAACGATAGTGATGAATATAGTCCTAATTATAAAGAGTCTGTCGAACGGATAGAGATTCTAATAGGACATACAGAATCATGTGTTAAAGGAGAGAAAAAAATAACAAGACATTACAATGTATTATAGAAAGATCGATTAAGGGTTCGATTCCCGTATGACACAAGTATTTATTAATTTTAAAATGTATAATTACTTGTGTTGAGTCTGGTTGTTTGTATGTATAATAAGTATGTATTTACAAAAGAAAAGTATATAAGTATTATATCCGTTATCTAGTACCCACGACACAAGCGTTTGCTTAGTGTGGGGCTAGATGGCGCTGTGTAGAATGTCCCGGAATATTTATTTATTTATTATTTATTAAGACCATTCGAAATTTTTTGTCTGATTTTTTCCCTACCCTGTTATTTTATTGCCTCACAGTTTTTCTCCCAGATTTAGAGTAGGATTTCTAAACATTAGATATCTAAGGAATGAAATAATTATATAAATATAATGAAAAAAAATAATTAATGAACATACACACGCCGCCAACTCCAAAGTAATTTTTTTATTAGGAAGAAACCAGATTAGTTTCCCATTTCTGTGAAAATCTGTCTCAAAAAAGGTACCGAGTATGTTATGTAAATACCTACATGTATGTTTGATAAACTGTTGGTCCTGGCTGTTAAGCCACATCAGAGGCCCTTAGGGGTTAGAAAACTCTGAAAGCAAAGTTAAACACTCTTATATAGTTACTTACTTTTATATTATATCTTTGGTTTATTAATAAATAGCTGCTTCTATCCAGGCGCAAATTAAAAATAGGATAAGATAAGATATTTTATTTGCCAAAAAACACTGGTATAATCACAAAAATATTAACGTATTACTAAATATTACGTATTACAATAGAGAATAACTGAAAGGATAACTGAAAGCTTTTTTGAAATAGAAGTGGGCTTGGTATCCATAGAAGCTTTGATATGTTTTTTCTATACTTTAATAAAGAATACAAACAAAACATATAAGTGCATAATTTTGTACCTATTACTAATCAATGATTTGACCTGTATGTACCTAGTATATCGAGATAATTACATTAATCATTTTTCGATGACATAAATATTATTATTTCATACTGACCTTGTCTTATAATATTTGCAGATGGAGAGGCGACAGAGCAACGGCCACGGGCCCCTCATAGACGACGCTAACAAGAACTTCGAGCTTTCCTTCGAGTACCTCATCAGCAAGGACAACCTCAAGTGGATCACGCTCATGACGGAACATGCCACCTTCATCAGTGTCTGTTTGCAGGTAATATTCACTTTTATTCCTTATAATTTATTAACTTTATTTCTTAATTTTTCTTTAAATATACATATGATCATATCAGTATACGGCAGTCGTTAAGCCATGTCAGAGGCCCTTAGGGCGGTTTGAAAACTCTCGACACCAGAGTTGGCCACTCTCATTCGATAAGAAGAAGTACAGATGGTTGTAATGACAAGCCATTTGAGGAGTATTGCGCACCATTTGGAACATGTGCAATTGAATCCTGAAACTCTGGAAAAATATATAGTGTTTTTCCGCTGCGAATGCTCCTTAACCGACTTCAAACAACAAACTTGATGGTTTTTAGGTGTGTTCCTCCATATACCACCACAAAAGCAAAAAACACCAAGCGGACAAAAAGCGGAAAAACAATATATATTTTTTCAGAGCTTCAGTTACAATGGATTTCCGCAAAGTAACGCCTGATTCAATATCTTATCAATTGAATCCTTTTAGAGTTTGACAATATTTTATGTTTGATTTTGGCTGCTTGATATCCAATTGCGAAGCAGGAAATTATCTATTATACAAAATCTGGATATATGAAACATTATATGTGATTATGGTAATGAATGTGAGTGAGTATGTATGTTTCCCTAACATGTTCGTTTACCCCTTTTTTCACTGTCCAATGTTCTTCATAATCGGTTTAGTAATTTTTGAGATATGGGCAACCACGCATATGCAAAGATACATATGAACGACAGGCCGCTCGCAACAATGGCTACGCGCACGGAGACTCGATAAGCGCTAACCAAGAAGTCATTTTATTTATTTAACTAGTGGGTGCTCGCGGCTTCGCTCGCATTAAGAAGTAAAACTTGTATCCCCTATTCCACCCCTTTAAAAGTGGCATTTTCAAAAATCCTTTCTTAGCGGATGCCTACGTCATAACATCTACCTTCATTCCAAATTTCCGCCCAATCCGTACAGTGGTTTGGGCTGTGCGTTGATAGATCACTATGTCAGTCAGTCACCTTTGAGTTTTATATATTTAGATTTGCTGCTTGTTCTGTCCCCAGTCGATAGTGGACGAGCTGATGCGGCAGAAGAGCGGCTCGTGCGGCGGGCTGTCCCCGCGGCACCCGCGCGGCGCCCTCACCTACCTGCGCCGGGACGGCTCCAGCCACGTCGTCACGCCCTGCTCCTCCAGCGACACGCTCAGCTCTGTGGTATCTATACTTCAAAATGATGCACTTTGAAACAAGAAATCACTTGCGAACACAATTAACAATACGAAAGAAAAAGATAAACACATTATGTACTCTCTCTCTCTCTATGTTCGAGTCGATACCTCTACACAGAAAGTAGCGACCTCCCCTTAAAAATGAATTATTAGATCTCGACAAAGTAAGTACAAATTGAAAGAGGTTATATTAGCCAAGTACATCTCGGCGCCCACATCTTCCTTTCACACACATGCTCTTGAGCTTGTGTCTTCAGCTAAGCAATATAAACACAGTGCACTTATAATACATTACATCTCTGAATAAAATACCTCCAGACTCCTATTAGATGAGTGGCTCATATAACAGATAACACAATTGAGCGTATTTAATCAAACATGTACTTTGTTTTATTGCGTTGTACCTACTTTGCAACTTATATGAATGAAATTTTAACTACATTATTCTCTTTTTCAGAATGGAGACTCCTACAACTCTGGCAGTTCGAGGGAGATATTCTCAGTTCAGAAATTAGCCGAGAAGTTTGCGTCAGTCGCGTTCAAAAGCGGACGGGACTGCGTCGAGAACAACGCCTTCGAAGCTATAGGGGATGAGGAATTATAAACTTGTAACCCCCATAACACATTATATTGATAGTATAGTGGCCTGTAACCTGTCTTCGAGTATAAACGTCTATCTCTGTATGGGTAGAGTTAACCAAGACACGGTAAAGTAATGTGCAAGAGTAACAATTTGTCTTTGTCGCAAAAACTTTGGATTAGAAAGGATTCTCTATTTGGAAAACACTGTTTGGTTATTTCCGAAGATAGGTCACAGGCACTAATATAAATCGTATATAATTAACCATCTCGAATTATCTTCCAAAGATCTTAATCACTGGGAAAAAGTTGCCAATATTATTGTATAGATGTAAAAAATGTATCATTCTTTATACATAAAATTGTACAAAATGAAAATATGTCTACGTAAATATTAGGTAGAAAATTGTCGTTACAAAATTGGCTATGACTATTGACGAATATTTGTTTTTCTAATCATGTACCTACTTGCCATATTTATGAATGTCTAGTAAAACTTCCGTGTTTAGTCACAAACTTTCTAATATAAGCCTTTCGTACTTTCTAACTGTTAGTAAACTTTGCGTCAAAAAACTAGAATATATGGAAGAGGTGAAAAAACTTATCTTTTGAGTCGTATTTCCTCATGACTGAGGGATGTGACTCCCCCACAGCATTAATTCGTTAGGGGAGTTCTCTTGCGCTCTTGCTTTGAGTGCAAATCCACACTTAACTTGAACACACAAGTCCTTGTCGCAGGGCTGGTTTCGAACCAGGGTGCGTCTGGATGATAAGCAGACACTGGAACCGCTGAGTCACACTCACTTTTAGTAAAATATAATAGAGTACCTACTAAAACTTATAATAGAGTACTATTACAATATTTTCCTCACTATCTGTTCTAGTTATTTGGCGCAAACATTAAACTCTTCTTGTAAATAAAACCTCCAGTGTAAATTCAATGATTTAATGCATTCAGTATGTTGAGCAAAGAACAAGAATTTTGTAGTAACTTGAGAATGCCTGAAATACCTAATAATTTTATGAAAGCATTATTTAAGATCTAAAATCCTCTTAAATTCTAACAATTATGAAGTTTACCCTGTGTAGGACATATCATCGAATTTTACTAATTTTTGAAGCATTATGATTATGATTTTAAGACTTATTTAAAAATAACTTTGTAAGACTTTTTTACCCGCATTTTATGTATTAATTTGTTTGTAGATTTGTTTTTGCTCAAATGTGTAAATGTATTTGGAATAGTTTTTTTCTAGCCCACTTTGATTTTGCCATACAAAAAATGAATATATCCACTTGCAATTGATAATTATTTATGTGTATAAAATTCAAGATTCATTATTTATCATTGACTTCTTTCACAAAACTCAAGTATTCACATATACTTACCTAGTTAATTTCCAAATGGGACCATATTTGTTTACATAATCATATTTGATTGTAGGATTATTACAATAAAGTTCAATTAAATATATTTTTTTTCCTGATTACACATACTTATTTATGTAATAGAGGCCATAATTTTGTTATGTTGCCATATTTTCTCTTTAAGTTTACTATAGGTACTTCCTATTCTATTTTATACACTTATATGTTTTAATAAACATGTTTTTATTACAGGTTTATTTGTTTCATTCATGTCTGTAAAAGACTAAAGCACCTAGTAATTTTTGATTTTAATTAGTTAGTGTAAGGTTAACAAATTTTCAGTCAAAAGGACAGAACAAACATGGATTATTTATTAGCTAATCTTTATGCCGATTGCACAAAGAGGCTTCTTTGATTTTATTTAGTTTAAAACAGGTAGTATGGTGTGTCATTGTGTTATTAGCCCAAACAGTAATGCAATATATCTTCAAATCAAACACATTTTAGAATGTGATATCTATAATTAATAAATTACGTGAGGCGAAAATGAAAACAAATAATTGTGCTATGTACTTAGTAGTTCTTCTCCCATTCCTCTCGCTCCAACCTCTCTTTCTTGACTTGTTCAACAATGGGGGTCAAGTAAAGCTGGTCTTCCTCAAACTTGGTCCACTCTTCCTTGGGAAGAATAGCCTTTTGTCCAGAAAGTTGCATGGCGCGTACTTGACGGAAAGTGCGCTCGTCAACAACGTGCTTGGGCAGGCGGCGGAGAGCCTCCACTACATCCTCGGTTTCATGCAGGCAGTCGTCGCGGAGAAGTCCTGTAATTTAAGTATATCAAAATAAAAAATCTTTAGCATGCTTTAAGTTCCGTTTGAGTTTGTGAAATTGTTACAAAGTGTACACGATATATATCCAAATATTCACTAAAGAGTTGTAGTTTAAAATAAGTACTTTAAAGGTATCGTGGTTAATAACTTGTAAACGTACCATACTTGTTAAATCCTGAGAAGTTGTAGGCCCATTTCTTCATGCTGCCTGCAAGAGAATATCCAGATTACATAATGGGAATACAACGGTGTTTGTTCACAGCGGTAATAGGTTCCATTGATAATACTTACTGAAGCGAACAAGAGATGTTCTGAATGCCATTTTTTCGACTATATCTTCTTGAATTAATAAGAAATGAGGCTGTTTCCTCTTTTTATCTGAAATAAAAATTTGTCTTCGATTTCGTCTGGAATGCAAATGTCACGAGTGTCAATGTCATGGCACCGTATTGACATTGACATTCACTATAAATACATAGTTCTTTTTAAAAGTTTTACAAAGAAATCATAAATCCTACAACATACTACATTAAAAGGCCCACAAAGTCACATTAGAAGTCGCAATTTATGTCACGGCTTGGTACGCGAGCCCGACTCTATTACAGTAAGTATCATCTTGTAACTCTTATGAGAAATCGACTCCATCGAAGTGTCATTCGTAACACTCGGTATGCGATGCGAGTCTGATTGATGCTCGAAGGATGCGAGTATGTTTGTCTCTATCGCAGTGTCATTTCTAACTCAGGGTATGCGAGCTCGACTCTATCGTATATCGTAGTGTTATTAATTTAATATATATAACTCTCGGTACCTATTAGAGCTCGACTTTATCGTAGTGTCATCTATACTTAATATTATAAAACTGAAGAGTTTGTTTGTTTGAACGCGCTAATCTCAGGAACTACTGGTGCGAATTTAAAAATATTTTTGTGTTAAATAGACCATTTATCGAGGAAGGCTTTAGGCTATATAACATCACGCAGCAACTAGTAGGAGCGAAGAAACAATGGAAAATGTGGAAAAAACGAGGAAAATTATATCTTTGAGAGCTTCCGTTGCGTGCGCTGCGAAATCGGTTCAAGATATCAAAAAAATATGTACTTATGAAAGAATTATTCCTCTTGAAATGATCTAACAAAATGTCCGCAACAGTATATGTCTATCTTGTAAGATTAATTCACTAGAACCGTTTTTATGGTAATAACTATCTATTCTACGCGGACGAAGTCGCTGGCACAGCTAGTTTGTTCATACCTGACTCTCGGTATGTGAGCTCGACTCTATTGCAGTGTCATTTGTAACACTCGGTATGCGAGCTCGATTACCGCAGTGTCATTTGTAACTCTAGATATAGTTAAGGGTCAACTTTGCATCTCTCGTGAATGCGACTATCACACACATGACACCATGGAAGTAATATAGGGAAATATTACTGCTGATCCAATATGAGCAGAGCGAGGCGAAGTATGATAGGCAGTTGTCTTTTTCTAACTAGGGTGACAATAAATTATATCATAGGATATACCAATTCATCTTCTTACCAAATCTGGAGCAGTCTCTTTTGGGGTCCTATTTTACCTGCAGCTTGCCAGTCATGATGATCCCTAGCTCTATTGACGCGTTAAGTAACAAACACCAACAAACTTACTTACAAATAATGCACTTTAGTTTGTAACTTATAATAGTATCGATTCGGTCAATTGACAGGGAGGCAATGTAATCAAAGTCATAAACATTTTGCAGTAAATACAATATTTATTTACAAGTTCATATTTGAATTGCATATACTTAGGTAGTTGCCTATATCCTATATTTTTTTACACTATCATGTGATGGTTTAAACTATGTACACCAATATAATCCTTTTCCTTGTGTTTCATGTACTAACCTAAACGAGTAACGTGTTATATTTAAGTTCTTTTGCCATTTTATTTTAATGTTTTCATTTTTAGGTAAACTGAAAAAATATTATATTGCACAAATTATTTCAAGCACGAGAAAATATGGTCACCTTAGTCCCAATAATGTAATCTTACTTAAACTTTAGCATACCTGTAGAAAGATATATTGCAGCCACTATAAAATTCACTTCTGCATCCCGGAACACTGTAAGTTCTTACCATTTTGTTATTTTTACAATAAAATACATTTAAATTAGTTACAAATGAAATTATTTTTTTCCCGCCATCTTTTGTCATATAATGTCATCATAATTTAATGTTGCTTGTGTGAAAAATAATATAATATTAATTTGTTACTTATTTTATTTTGTGTTAATTTCACAAATTAATTCAGATTTCTTTGTGTCAAGTAAGATTTATAATAAATAAAATTAAATAATATTATTTATTGCTAAATATTTCAAAACTTAAGTTGACAGTGACATTTATCACACATTATTTTTTAAACTGGCAAGCTGTTGAAGCAAGACAACAGCCTGCTCTATATGCCTTTCATTTTTGACCGATCTCACCCCCGATTTACCATTTATAGAAAATAAACTTTAAGTGTAAGAACATAAGGTTTCTATTCGTATAAAATCTATTTCACAAAACAAAAGAGAGAACAATCCAGAGGGAAAGAGAGGGGTGATATAAAAAATCCTTGCATGACACACACACTGTGGGTAGGTTAAAAAAACCAAAACGTCACTTGTCAATCTTGTCATAAGCACGTGACACGCTGTCAAAAGATGATAATACGTCAAAAATAATAGGAGCAGTGAGTGTTTTCTAACTCTAAGATATTTATTTTTAAAACGTAAATCATGTAAGATTACATTCGTTGTGATGCCTCATCATAGGTATACATGCAAATAGAAGGAAAGTTGCCTAGAAACTAAAATAATCCTTTTGTGAAGATAACAAAGTAGGGTAGTGATAAGGTTGCGGTGCGCGTGGCTGCTTCGTGTTCCTTATCAGGTGTTTGTTTTCTCGATTCCCGAGTGTCGTCGTGCCCTCACTCGACCTCCTAGGCCGCTTATCAACCAGCCCCAATATAATGAGACGGCGGAAGGTAATTCGTTTAATTCGTTCGCTATTGTGTCGCGTTCACGTCGTGTCCACACCGATATAACTTTTTCTTTTTCCGCTTTTGAATATTCTCGCTATTCTAAGTGTTGTCTTTCCGTAATTGTAGTTTAATTAGTGTTAACTAATTAGTAATTTTTTTATTCATCCTGCATCCAAGAGGAGGAATGCCAAGTGACTGTCGAGACTGTTTGGGGATTCGTTATCGAATTAATACCCTGCACCAGACCTGGAAGTGGCTGCACCAGACCATCGCCCTCCACGATTACTTGATCTCCCTCTCCGCGGGTGACACAGATGCTTGTTGCGCTACACACTAAATCCTAAGGACAATTGAACTGATTAGTGTAGCTTAGCCATAAAGACTTGATTAATTAGTGCCTAATTTACGCTTAGAGAACTCCTGAAAGTTCATACAAAAAAGTGTCTGTTTGTTTTATCCGAACTCTTACAATAAAAAGCTCAAAGATGGCTCAGGCTTTCGTGAAGAAAATGGCCGCAAGCAGCGCCTGCATTGTGGTGGGTCTGACTAGAAGGACCAGCGCCCGCAGCCTGGCCAGCAGCACCAAGACTGCTCCAGCCAAGAAGGAGCGAGTGCTCCCGCAGGAGGGGGAGGTCACCAAGTCAGTGTTCATGTCTCAATCCACCGACATCTACACCAACCTGGCTCTGGAGGACTGGATGTACCGCAACATGGACTTTTCCAACCACCATGTGATGATGGTGTGGCGCAACGAGCCCTGTGTGGTGGTGGGCCGCCACCAGAATCCTTGGCTGGAGGCCAATGTCTCTCTGCTGAATGAGAAAGAGATAGCCCTGGCCCGCCGCAACAGTGGAGGTGGTACCGTGTACCATGACCGTGGCAACCTCAACATCACCTTCTTCACTCCCCGGGAGAGGTACGACCGCAAGTACAACTTGGAGCTGATCAAGAGGGGGCTCTTCAGAGAGTACGGCATCAAGTCCATCATCAATGAGCGTCAGGACATCATTGTACGAGACAAATATAAAGTATCCTTTTCAAAATATAATTCAATTTACACATTGGTAGGTTAGACAGTTTAATTATGTACATTAGCATATTTTTCTTATTTTAGTGATCAAGACTGATATTATTAGCCTGAATAATTTAATCTTGATAAAATTTATAAAATCTTTTGCATATTTGATTACATTCACAATGAAATTAAGTGCATGTTTTGTATCTTATTTAAAAGAACTCCCTACTTTTACTTATATTTCTACTATCTTCATATGCAAACAAACCTTCCTAGTATGTTAAACAATTGAGCCCCACATAACATTTCCTTAGCGTCACACCACCTAGGTATCTGGTACAGCTGCCAAGCTTGGAAGACTGACGGGCTACCATCACTGCACACTTCTAGTCAACGCAAACAAGGCTGATCTCAGTAAAGCCCTCGCTAAAAGAGAGGTGAGTTATATAACATCCTTTCATGACAGGATTACTTTATTTATACAATAGATAGAATGTAATCCTAATAAGACCATTTCAAACCAAAAATTATTGGAAGATATCTTACTTGATATCTTACTCAATGATGGGTTGAAATTGTCCGATTAGGTTTGCATTCTATCTCAATTTAATCTCACTCCTTTCTCAGCTGATTTTAATTTTTGTATTGCACTTTGCCCTTATTGTTATGAAAATCTTGAGGAAACCTGTGTTTAGCTAGAGTCTAGTTTTTTCTTGTTTTAAGTCAGCTGGCTAAAAGTGTAATGCTACAGACATCTTAACACGTTATCATTAAATAATTTCACAATAGAAACATGCAAATAGTATATCAAACTGTTTTGATGTCTGTGGCATACTTTTGTAATCTCTTTATTTCTTTATTCTTCTTATCGAATGAGAGTGGCCAACTCTGGTGGCGAGAGTTTATCATGCCGCCCTAAGGGCCTCTGACATGGTTTAACAACTTATATTAACTTAACTTTTATTGCTTAATATATTTAATGATCAATTTTTTTATTAACTATGATCTGATAATGATTTTAATATATAGCAAATGTTGTTTCCTGCTGTTATAAATAAAGAGGTTACATAGAGGTGGTTTCCAAAATGTTTTATTATCCCTTCTAAAACTTTGGAAACCTCTTCTTTTTCTTATTGTAGAAATTCAATGAATATCTTTTCATTGTGTTTCTATATGCTGATGATTGTTAATTTACTTACTAGCTTAATATCTTACGCTTCCTTTCATAGGGTGTGATTGTATGTCTGTAATTTTCCATATATTCTCATAAGTACACATAATCAACATATTGACAGATAAGTTTTGTTATTGTAGCTAATTATGTCGCTTTTATCACAATTCTTAGGCACATGTCTCAATGAACTTTAAATGTGACCTCTCGATAAGTTAAAGATTGCCATACTATTAAAAGAGTGAATTCGAAGATCTGTTTTTTTTCTTATTGTATGTGTAAATGTTCGTTAAGTATTTTCATGCAGTAGTATCTCGTAGTATGTACTTACGTAGTCTGAGTAAAGTGGCTTTAGTTTTTGTCTCATATTGTTTTTACCGATATTTTGCTAAATTGGTTGAGCCCCAAAATTTGGGAACAATGCTAAGAAACAACGACTTAAAATAATCTTAAAATGTAGCTACTTAACAACAGAATGCCTTTAGTGCTATTTTTAAGTCGCAATTCCTTGTAGACAGTTCCGTATAGAATTTTACATAGTTGATATCAAACTTGGGGCCCAGTAAGTTCACTTTTACATTATTCAAAAGAGCCAGAGGTCGCTCGTGTTGATACATTATTTCATTGTTTTTGCGTGAGTCATTGTTTACGAAAGTGAACAATCAAAATTGAATTTTAGATGTGCTGCAACGTCCTATGCAACACTATTCCAAATCCAATGCAAGGACTTGAAGTTTCCGTGACACGGTTAATTTTTAGCTATTTCGAAGACATTTTTGGCTAAAAAATTTGTCCAAAGATGTTGATCTTTTCTATAATATATAATCTTTTTATAGTGGCCTTATGAGGGTCAAGTCGTAACATTTTGTATGATATTTTGTCCGACGCACATGCAATGAATTGCGCAATAGTTGACAAGCGTACTCCCGCCTTTGCTATAGATAGATGGAATGGTATATGAAATCAGTCATCAGTCAGACTGTTATGTATAGAGGAAATGGGTCAGCTATCACCGCTTCATTCCGTTGCGCCGTCGCGACGGGATAGCGATAAATTATATGCCCTTTGCCCTTATGAGTAGACATGCTTATAATTAGAGAAGAAATGCTCTTACATTGGAAGTTACCATGATTGATTCATTAGTAGAGCTGTGAGCGTAGCGTGATGTCTCCAAACTGTTTATAAGTAGTAACTGTTCCCGAAATTTGTAAAGTTCACTAATTTAGAAGCTAATAGAATCGCTAGTCCGACCATTTTGCACGCATGCTTTTACAATGTTTCATATGTTTTTTTTTCAAAGCGCTTTCCTTAACCTCGTTTGTGTTGACTAAAACCTCCTTCCTACATCCCATACGTTAAGGGCTCGTAATTCTATTTAGCATGGCATACAGACGAATGCGACGCCGTCCACACCGTCGCCTGTGGCCAACCTGACGGAGGTGGACAACCGGGTGACAGTGGACGGGCTGCAGACTGCGCTCGGGTATGAGTTCCTGAGGACCCCCGCCATGCACCTGGAGGACGGCGGCCAGAACCTCATCTCCAAGCAGAGAGGCTTCCAGTTCATTAACCCTACGGACGACTGGTTCCCAGGTGACGATTACCTTTATTTTTCACACAAATAATATGACCAATGCCAATGTGCAGCACTTTAATATATTCAAGTCTATTTTCTATTGTGTAATTTCAATTTCTTTTGATGTACCTACATTAAAGTAATATTCTATTCTATGACATGAGAAACTTATTTATCCAAGTAGGTACAAAAAGATTTGCAAAATGCCACCTGAGCGAGAGTGAAAGAAATCCGAATTAAAGTGACTGAATTTCTAAAATAGGTACATATATCGAAATAAAAGAAATTGTATCGATTTCATATCTTTACTAATGTTATAAAGCTGAAGAGTTTGTTTGTTTGTTTGTTTGAACGCGCTAATCTCTGGATCTACTGGTGCGGATTGAAAAATTCTTTTTGTGTTGAATAGACCATTTATCGAATAAGGCTTTAGGCTATATTACATCACGCTGCAACTAATAGGAGCGAAGTAACAATGGAAAATGTGGAAAAAACGGGGGAAAAATATTCATCTTTGAGGGCTTCCGTTGCGTGAGCTGCGAAAATGGTTCAAGTCGTGGGTAAAAGCTATTTAAAAAGCTAAAGAGGTAGTTTGCAAAAATAAATACGATGCCCAAAATAACTATTCCACGCGGACAAAGTAGCGCGCACAGCTAGTATTAAATAAATTGAACTTAAATTATTCCAGTTGTTATTTACGTAGCGCAAGTTATTTTAGGTAGCAATTAAATTTGTAAATTATCAATCTACATATGAAATCAATTACCTACTTACATACTAATTAAGGCCGCTAAAATAGACGTGATTGTTTTTGTTTCCCCGGTATAATTATAGGTGGTTTTATTTGCGATTTTTTTGTGATTAAAATGTCGTGCGCAATGTTTTTGTATACTACTTCGGTATTTTTATGAGAAAAAGGCACTCTACCTAATTTGCACACGATCTTATTTCACTTAACATATCGTTCACTGAACTATGTTAATGTAAATAATACCATTTGCGTACGGTTCCAAGTGCTTATTATACTTATCTTGAAACAGAAAACTGTAACAACATTATTTGTTTCCCCAGGTCTGGGCGAGATCAAGAGCGAGCTGCAGGGCTGGGACTGGTGCTACGGGCGCACGCCCATGTTCACCGTGAGCCGCTCCTTCCCCGTACCGGCCGAGCTCCTCGCATCCAAACTGTATTCCGCATCACAAGAGCTCATCATCAACATGACCGTGGAGAAGGGCCTCATCAACGACGTCACTCTCAACATCCCGCCGGGTCTCGTAGAGTCAGGCTTCCACGGAGAAGCGTCCGTCATCACCCACCTCAAAGGCAAGAGGTTCACCTCCGAAGCCCTGACGGCCCTACAGGACGCCATGCTCACGCGCCGCGCCCGGGGCGAAGCGAAACTCGACGACAAGGAACAATTTGTCGCCAAATGCTTCGACCAAGTCGTAAACACCAATTAAAATGTATATATGAAGATTGTGAAGCTATAGAATACGAAATTTTGCGATAAATTGTGCAAAAATATTGTAAAGAATTTATTAATTATAAAATATTTTAATCGACTCGCAGATAAGAATTATCGTTTTGTAAATAATCGTGTTTGTGACTTCTCTTTTTTGTGTTTTGGTACTCGTTTTTCGATCTTTAGCTTCATGTGCTTTACTAACGTTTTCTTGACGGTTTGGCTATTTCTTGTGTTAACTATCACTCTGCTTATCTCCTTATCTCTTTAGTTAGTATTATTTGTTAGTATCGCGACTGTGTGTAATGTTGTCACGCACACTAACACATATCATACATGTGTGTGTGTGCATAGTTACACCATAGTCTGGTACTCACGCGCATGGCACCCCGTGCTTTACGCCACAAGAATGCATCATATCATTTGTTTTAATTAATTAAATTATAATTTTGTAACAGATCTTAGTTATACCCATGTAATTATTTGCATTATGTAGCTTTTACTCGCCTATGTTAACATTAGTTGCTCGTATAAGCCCAAGTCCCATAACATTAATCACATCTACCCTCAACGGGGACTTTTTTGTATGAAATGAATATTTTAACTTTAGACTTAAGTTTAGCAATAGACCATTGTGATATTGAACTAACATCACCATAACAAGTACGGCATAAGTAACAATTACATTATATTGTAGAGTTTAGCTTATGATGAACTGATGTACTCGTGTTGATGAATAAATATATCTATAATATTTTAAACCTGTGTTTATCATTGTTAATTAGTTTAAGTAGTGATTAGCATAATCTGGTTTTAGATACGCTTCATAATTAATTCATTGGAACAAATATCAACTATGCCAACGTATTTTTTTTAAATTAGCTTCTACCTACCTAAACTTTAAGATGGTTATCGGTTATGAATATTAGTGTTCCATCCAGAACGTATCAAGGTGAAGGCTGTATTATTAATAAGATTTCTCCTAATTGATGCGGATCTATTGATAATACCAAGCCAAGATACGTTAAAGAGTCATAACATTAAAAATAGTGGGCGCCCGATGTTATCGATGTCGTGATGAGGCATCTTTGAGATGTCCTCGCGAACAGGCTAAGAGCTTTGGCCACAGATTACTTTAGCAGTTAGTAAGGTAATAAGGTTCTGCTGGGGTGTAGAATGCCTCTCTAAAGCCAGCGGTGGAGGCAGCGGCCGGCTCCTGCGACCAGTCTGTAACAGAACTCAGAGGCGTGCGCGCACGTTCCTCTCGCGTTACCATGACAACCGCGTAAACAAACCGAAACTTGAATGAAAAGTTCGTGATTTGACTGAAACAGAGACTGTGAAGTGATTTGAACTGATTTTAGCCGGTTTTAATAGAGTTTCCATTGACTGCGGAGTAAGTATATTTTATCAATTGTTTTATCTTGATATAAGTACCTTATATATCTAGAATTAAGGAGTTGATTGAATGTTATCTGTATGAATGATAAGCTAATTTGATAATGTTGATACATATTTTACTAATTCGTGTGTTATCATAAAATCGGTGCACAATATTATTAACTTATTTAGGTATTTATAAAGTCTCAGTAGGTTGTTTTTTTTTGAGCCTATAAAAAAAAACAACCTACTGAGACTTTATATACTTATACCTAACTAACGCATTGCATTTATATGTTCAGAATTTATGGCCCTCAGGTATTTCATTATGTCAGTTTAAATTATGTTTTTGATAGAAAGAATTGAATTTAAAAGATGACAGTTAAAAAGAACTATCAAATATTATAAACATTTACTTATATTAAGTGGAATTTACATCTTATTCTTCATTAGTTACTAAGTTTGGGTATGTGTGTCTGTGTAACATTTCCTGTTAGAAATCAGAGGTATCCGTTCAATTATTCCAATAAAACTATATTTACCTACTCGCATCACGCATAGTACATAAAATTATGTATCTAGGGCACTTGCTTATTTTTATTAATTTTCTAAAGATTTATGTTGTTCTGAGATAGTAAACACTAGATTAAAACGCTATTTTTTGACACGAAATAACCTACGTTTGGTGTTAGTTTAATTATACCGTAGTACCTATAAGATAGTAATGATATGATGGTAGTCGTAGGATAAGATGTAGTACGCTTGCCTAGAAGAAACCTATTTACTTTGGATTTGAAGACTCATGTGACGAAATTTTGAAATAATTAAAACAGGGCTCTTGGTACTCCTGAAGAGAGTTCCATAATGTAACCGTCTTCACTATGATCCTTACTCTCGGTTATGAAATATTCTCTCCGGCACTTACATTATTAATGAAACTGGAATGATCAAGTAAGGATGATGTTACGATGAATTTGTTTATTTACTTTATTCAATTATTTATTGAATGGTTGTCGGGACGAAATTGCTAAAAGCAGGCATCCATAGTGTAGGTACGTACCACATATTTTGTCTATAAGTTTTTTCATGCTTATGTTAGTCACTTTGTTGTAGGTACGTAAGTACATATTATTGTTTTTCACCACGTGTTTGCATTTATTAAAACTACGTGTGTGATCGTTGTAAAATACCGCAAACAAAAGACATCAACGCGCGCACTTTACCTTTTAGCATTCGATTACTTTGAATGTGAATATTATAACGACACCCAGTAACTTTAATAAATAGATAAACCATTATTTCGAGACATTACACACAGAAAAAAACTATATATTAACAACCATTTATCCGAATACTTTTTTATTATTTTTGTGTAAAATTGATTCTATTGGTCTACGTTTTTACAAACAATAGGAAATGAACAAGTGTTTTACATCATATTTTGGAGAAATTAGAATGCCTATAATCTATATGCTCAAAGATTTTTCCCAATATATTATTATTTATCGTCCACCTATCCAACAGCTTTTATTTGTAAAAGAGGAAGAAAAAGAAGTGCCTGTAGTTACGCTAGCGGAGGCAATTGCGTGCGATTACCAAGCAACTATCGATGCAGTTAGTTTTTGGCAGGGTGACCAAAATTTGGCATACCATATAAAATTGTAGGCCCCGACTCATAGTACGGCAGTCGCTAAGCCATGTCAGAAGCATTAGGGCGGTTTAAAAACACCAAAGTTAAATTATTAAAAAATTAAAAGAAAAAACATTTAAATTTAAATCAAGTACATACATCCAGCGAAGCGCATAGCACTTTTACACGTTTAGAGTATTTTGTTTTGACAGTCAGTTACACTCGTTAATTAGCGAAAACGTACATTATATAACAACTTCTGTATGAACACAGATTATGGGCCTTATCTTCAATTTACATATATAATTACTTATAATTATTTGGTTAGCTAGTCTTAAGTTTCAGTTTTAAGAAAATTTAACTGTTTGAAATAAAAACATAAAAACTTAGTAGGTTTTTAAATTATCTGTTGTGCCCGAAGTTTTGAAACTTTAGGAATCACCAATCCTGGCGGATTCATTTTACTACAGATAAAAAAAAAACAGGACATATCACACAGCGCCATCTAGCCCCTTACTAAGCTTACGCTTACTAAATAACGGATATAATACATATATACTTTTCTTTTGTAAATACATACTATAATATTATTATATATATTATTATTATTATTTAAATATTTGATTAGTTGTTATCAGCTCTGCAACTGCTACTAAAATAAAAAAAATCTCTTTAAAATAAGTGCATGAACATATTGCTAATCTCAATCTAAATAATACTTACTTATTAATTCGTCAGTTTGTAATGTAGGAAGAATACAACTACATCTAATTTATACAGGGTTACAGAGAAATAATAGGCAAATAGAACTTTAGATTTTGGTACTTTTAGAAGAAATATATATATTAGTATACCTAGTTTGGTAATGTTGATCTATTTCTAACATAAAAGTCCTGATTTATTAACGATACGGTTTTTATACATACTTAAAGGTGTACTATTTCTATGGACTCTGGATTTGACTTTAATAAAATAACGACATTTTTAGAAAACTCGAAGAACTAGTTTTCTGTTTTTATCAAATTAGTACATCCATGTTACTTAGAACAGGCTCTAAATTGATATTAAATAACTACAATCCACCGCACAGCTGTTGTCCAAGGTGTAGCACGCTTGCCTAGAATAAACCTATTTTCTCAGGATATAAAGATCCCTGGATTGTAACATCACTTAGCAGAAACCTAATTTCCTTTCTAAATAGCCCTGTATATTGCACAATATTACTCGGAACATCTCTTACATTACGCAAGGCACTGGACTCTACCTGACCCGAATAGCGGCGAGATGGCGCTAGCTTTAGGTTTATTAGCTTTCCTTTACTCTAACATATTTACTAGAATAAATAAGATATTTATTTTCACAACAACACACTGGTGCATAACAATAACTTGAGTTGAAGGCATGGAATTAATGCTGTAGCGTGAAGAAGTACCTAATAAACACACACACGTACACACTTACGCACAAACATTTTTTTATAAAAAGTTTATAACAGTAATTAGGTTGGCTATATTTCTAAGCAAATAATTTTCAGGCGCTATCTAACTTTTATAAATTAAGAAAAAAATGCAAACAAACAAATTCAACTCGCTTGAGGAACGTGAAAGCACTTGAATTAAATAGCATCTATCTAAGCAAGTACTATTAAGCAATCTGATAGATATCTTGTTATATCATGATTGTTTACTTAATTTTGTCTCGGAAACAGTTCCACTTAGGCTTGGGTAATGGTTATGTACATCCATTTGATATTCAATAGGCGAAACGCATGAATGCACTCGAAATCTATCTGGGAATGTAGAAACAAGTTCCGGCCATTGCAAAATTTAATGAATTAATTTAAAGTGAGATTTTATTTACGAAATAAGAGGAAGACCACTTTTTCCGTAGGTCTTTAACTTGTCTACGCATATTTTTGTTTATACCATAGTACCATACCTATTCTGAAAAGCTTATTTTATTCACGCAAAACAGTGAATAAAAAGGCCTTTTATTCACTGTTTTGTTTTTATTCACTATTTTGGTGTTTGAATTTGGAACACAAAAATATATCCGGTCTCTATTTCAATGCTTACACAAACTCCTTGCGCTAAGATTCGAAATTCAAAACTCTTTGGTGGAAATAATTTCTCGAGATTTGATTGGTCGATATTTGCGACAAGGAGTTTGGCATTACATTAATAAATATTGTTTCACAATAATAAGAAAATTACGCTTAATTTCAGTCATTGCTCTAATTTTAATGTCAATTTCAATTAATGTAACAATTCTTATTTCTTGATTAAATTTCTATTTTCGCTTAAATTATGTCTTTTCTCGTAGTCATGGTATAAAGTATAGTATGCAACTCCTGAATAAAGTACGAATTTATATCGATGGCATGAATCACTCGCGTCGTTTAGGATTCTAGGATTCTAAGGATAATTAGAATCCTTCACTTGCTCGTGACTCATCTACGGCCCTCGCTTTAAATCCGTCCTTTATTCACTAGTTGCATAATATACTATTTATTGTTAGTTTTTCTATGCTTGCACAATTTTTTGTTTTCTATTTGCTACTGATCTTTGGATTTCAAATCAATTGCGTGTCTTTTTTACATAAGATAGGCTCACGCTTGACTACAACTTTTCTGATGTTAAGCAATTATAAAACAAGTTCCTTACCTTACGGGCTCTGCTTGCTTTACGGTATATCAATATTTTCTACCAAGAAAGTTTTATTTAAAAGCAGGTAAAAAATACAATGGAACTTCAGAGACAAAAAAGTATAAGAAAAACTTCTCGATATTTTATTTTATACTTACTTACATTGTTAACTAATTGCTTCGTCGGCGTTTTATAAACAGCCTCTTGAGGACCACGACTAATTTACCTTCAAATTGGTATCTTTGTAACATTTCTATGCTAGAAACACGCTACAGATACAAAAATTTGTATAGTACCTATTTTACAAAAAAAAAATTTAATTGAAAGAAACGAAATTCATTAAAACTCTGGTCACTCACTTTTTGTCCACAGGTACCACATAAATGAAATGTACTGTAGATAGTAAATATGAAGTAAATTAATAAGAAATAAGTTTAACAAGGTGTTTATGTACTCTCTTATTTTTATTTGTAAATAAATTTAGAATTTTGATTAAGGACCCTAAATACATCACCATACCTAAATTTAATTCTATTCTAACAATATAGCTTACAAATTTATAGTATTTTTGTTTAAAAGCTCTAGCTAGGATGTCTATAAATGCTAAAGGTTGTAGTTCAGAGTTCAATGCCGTACGAGCTATTATTTGAATTATTATTTTATCATTGTTCGAAAGGATGCTAATTTAACTCGACTGAGCAAATACTGGCTGGATTATTATAATAATTGAACAAGTATTTTAAAAGCTAGTAATATTTTTGTCCAGATTGAAAATTTCCTAATTTTTGCAGATGGTTTGCCAATTATATTTTAAGCAACTTTGAGAATGTGTTAAAAATAAAAGCAAAATGCATATTTTGGCACAGACTCCTAATGTTTAAATCATATATTTTTCAGGTATCACAACACTTCAGAAGAAACTCTGTAAAAGCTGCAATGGAAAAGGACAAAATTGTTTTCAAGGTAAGTTTTCCGCTGCTGAAAATATAAATTATGAAAATCGATATATTTGGTGGAGGAGTGATTTAGGCTGTGCGTTGATAGATCACTATGTCAGTCAGTCATTCAGTCACCTTTGAGTTTTATATATTTAGATTTGGCAACCGTTTTCAGTAAATAAAGATATTTTCATTCTTAAACATTTATCACCATTCATTGAAACTCATTTATCAATTTGTAAGAGATTATTCTAAAAGGTGTCGCAATATTTTAGCACAGTGCGTACAAAGCAAAGGACATCACAATTAGCACCGAGAAGAATTCAACTAGTGACACAAGCCACTTTCACTAGAAAAAAACCTTATTTACTTTAAGTGATTTGATTACATAGACGTGACTAAATAAAATTAATAAGTAATAGGATTAAAATGAGTATTGTAATGTATAATGTTTTTATTTGGTGTCATTATTTTTGTACGTCTTTAAATAACTTGTGATTTTAGCACTTAGGTGATAACTAGAGATACCACAAATTAATAGGACCTAACGTAGTAAAACACGAAAAACTAGTTTTTATTAGTTTCTTTGATACAGTATTTATCCAGATAAATTAGTCATCGGCCCCACTGCAAGCGTAAATACTGACATGAGTCTATGACTACAATCAAATGCTTGCTTTGAAAATATATTTGGTCATAAATAAATAAATAAATAAATAAATAAATATTCCGGGACATTGCACACAGCGCCATCTAGCCCCACACTAAGCAAACGCTTGTGTCGTGGGTACTAGATAACGGATATAATACTTATATACTTTTTTTTTGTAAATACATACTTATTATACATATAAAAACGACCAGACTCAACACAAGCAATTATAAATTTTTTTATCATGTATTTTTTTGTCATGGTAATGTTATTCCTGTATTATATTATATTGACTACACTATACTTATATATTACTTACTTACTCACCTACTTTTATATTTGGTTATTGTCATATATGTACAATTACACATTAGTATGGAACGAGTCATGTCTCATAACAGGTCATATCGTGAGTTCATAGAATTCTTAACATATCTACTCATTACTCATTCTTATTGTCCTGTGTCCTGCGAATTATTTCGTGGGAACCTTCATGCGTTCTTGCCCAAACGTGGGCAACCTTCGTGGGCGACATTTTCAGCTGTCATAAAAAAAGTTTAGTTATGATTTTTGATTGTATTTAACAAGGATTTTCATCCCTCTCTCTCTCTATTATATATTAATTCCATGGTATTTAACAAGGATTTTCATTAATCTATAAAAGTAAAAGTTAGTGTAAAAGGCCTGATTTAATAGGTCACATTTCTATTTACTTGTTCCATACAGTTTAAGACATTTTACGTAAAATTATCCCAATAATAATTTAATTTTACTCATAGGTATGAGTAAAATTAAATTAACTGCATGTGCCGAATGTATCCTATTAAAAAAATATCCGGTTATCTAAAGTAAGGTAAGAAAATTAATTTTGTATATTTGCTTGTATTTGGAGAAGTTGACTTCAGATGATGATGATAATGACGACGGAGTTTATGTGAAAACAGATTTTCTGGTTCATATTTAGTATTTATTGACCTAACAACCTTCGTGGTAAATTTATTTCGGATATACGATACATATTTCCTCACAAATACATTGATGTACTTGAATAATTCGAATTATTTACCCGGTGGGCGATATTTTGATAAGTCGATGACCGCTTGAGGTGATACAGTAAAGTACAAACAAGTTGTTCCAAATTGGTATTAAGAAAAAAACACATCAAAATGTTTGCTGTAGGCAAATGATGCCAAAGGGTTGGTGATTGGATACTAAACTTTATTACGGTAAAGCCGTTTTAAATGTCCATATTAAATTTAAAATTTATGAAAGAAACAAACAAATGAAGGTTTGTAAAATCCAATCACACTAAATCAACGTGATAATCAAATGCAATATTCAACTCATATGAACTTATACCAAATGATAGTATAATGACTTATTCTCACATTTTTATATCGACTCCATTGCGAATGCTATGGGAAAGATATTGCTCCACAAACCTTTTTGTTCACTTAAGTATATCAAACAGTAATTACGACGGAAAGATAGATAGATAGATACGAGTACTATAACAGGTAGATATACCACCTACTCATAGAACACTACTAACGTGCAATATCTTAGACTACAGTGGTGCTTAACATCAAGCAAGCTGTAGTCAAAGGTTGGCCTATTCCGTGTAAAAAAAGAATTAAAGAGGTACCTACCTACGTAGTAAATCGAATATAGTATATAGTAAAAGTGTTGGACAGAGCAAAAAGAGTTTAGTTTTTCGAACTTACGGCAATGTACCTAACAGAAAAAGATAAGTACTGGAACCAAATTTTAGTAGCCTCTCTACACGACATAGATATGTTATCTAGCTATTCTTTCAAAAAAAAGATGTAGAAAAAATGAATTCGTTCAAGATAAAAAGAGCTCGTCTTAATTTTTTTATATGGTCTCTCGAAGTCTCGAAAAGTCCATGTTTATGTATGACGTGTGGTTAAAATTAATGTAGTATCACGCAGTATCGCATCAATTGGCAAGAGCGTGCGATAAAACGGGGTCTATTTCAATGCTACACCGGGTCAAGGCTACTATATCTTTGGATTTGGTTTCTTTTACCTTATAAAAAAATAAAAATAAAATTTATTTATTGGTCATAAAAAACCTTATAACTAAGTTACAACATTTGTTTGTTAGTACAATATTTATATTACTGTGTTAGGATCGATTACAAATGAGTGATCTATGTTCCCCACACTAGGTTCCCCTGTGTCGTGGGGAACGCGCTCATCCTTCTGGATTTCAAATAACTATCTATATAGGTACATGGTATTGTTGATCAAAGGGTACGTTAAACAAAAACAAAAAGATACACACAAATAAACACACAAATCAATTTTCGATACCATTCTCTCATCAAATCAATCGTAAAACAATGTTATAAATCAAATCACAGCAAAAAACAAATACGGGAAATACACCATCAGAGTTGTTTGTAGAAGGAACTTATTGGTCTTACATGTGTTTTTGTCCGGTCCATTGGATTTGATACAGGTTCACGACATTATACGTTTAAAACAGGCCTTGTCGATACATTTCACTCAATATTGACAATATACTTTGATTAGCACTATTAGAAGATGGTACTGAATAAAGCAAGAGTGTGAGACAAAATCTGAAGTGCATAATTTCGTTTGAATTTGACAGTTTTAAATAAAAGTTTCAAAAAAAGTTCACTCAAGTCAGTCAATTACTATAATACGTCAGCGAGTAGGTGTGTTTACAAGTTCATTATGTAGCTATGAGATTGAACCGGCACTGGCTAGTATTGCGTATGTCTAGTGTGAACCATCATGTCATGCCATGCCCCCTGCCTTGCTCTGACATATACAAGATGTGATAATTGGCTCACGCAAGGTCTTCGGACGCTACTTTCAAATAATATACGCGTTTAATCATTAAATATAGCCTAGATCTATGTAATTATTGATAGCATGCAAGCCGAGAGAGAGTACTCAAGCAGAGATACTAACTCAGGGCTTACATTAATCCAATCTGAGATAATAATGATATCGGCACCTACGGCTAGGCCTGATATATTATGTACCTATTAATTACTTGTCAGGTGTATTAGTCTATTGTATTCTAATTTATTTAGCCTGTTTCATACGAAGGCTAGGCTCGTCACGACAGCACCTCGGCGACAAAGATATTACGACTGATTAGCATCTGTACAATATGTTTGATTGATTCTACGAGGACTTCTATTTATGTAGATTGGACTTTTTGGATATGTGAAGTTATAAACTTCCGCAATCCATGATTATCTCATTGCTTTGAAGTCAGGAGTCATGTGGTGGGCAGTCAGTACAATTCCATGCACAGAATAAAAAGTAAACTTGAACACCTTGAAGATCTACCGAATAAAAACTGAATTATCAACGGTGCTGTTTGCTCAAACAAATAATACATAAAACGTGGCGGCGTGTTATTTGGAACAAATTCGAATAAAATGATAATGATTGCTCTTAATCTTTGTGAGTTTTTTCTGAGATGTTTCCTGATAAATACATCAAAGTGAAGCGAGCTGTCATATCACATCAGGTAAGACGTGGAAAATGGAACCGGTCACGTATTCGCTATTATGATTTTCAATGTCATAGAGTCGCAGCCTTACAGACTGTTTGATTCAATTTAAATAATTTGTATAATGGAGATCCCTTTGCTATCGACAATTTGATGCTGCGCCTGACCCTGGCATTTGTGCACGATTCACTTGTTTTTGTCCTGAGAAATATTTGCCCTTTCGCCTTTTTATGATAGCTATTGTTCTGGAACTACCTGCTGGTTATCAATCAATGACTTTCGCTTAGGAATTTGGGTCATTGTATTTTTTGTACCTTTTCAACCGACTTCAAAGAAGGAGGTTATCAAGTCTTCTGAAAGTTTTTTTTCAGACTATTAAATGTCAAATGTTTCATACACATTATAATGGATGACCTGTTGACTATGAAAATCCTTATAATATCTAAGTACAAAACCGAGTCACCTAAATGATTCTTTAACTAACGCTATTATGTGATGGTAGAAGGTTTAGTTCATGAAAAAGTTATTGTTATCGATATCGTCATAATAAATCATATATAGATAAAGAGATTAGTTAACTTTCCGTACATAGTTCTAACTTCCTTACGTTGTTTACTTAGATATGTTCAGAATACAACAATCTCTTGAGAGATCACGCTTTTCCGTCTCTTTGTTTATAACTGAATATGTAAATATAAGCAATATATAGCAATATTCCTTTCATTTGTGATCTAGAATACTAGATTAACTATACTTATATAAGTATGTTATTCATAATTATATCTCATAGGTATTTATTTTGTAATAATTAATAGTAATTAAAGTTTATTCACAGGATGTATATAAATAACTAGGCTTACTTAGGCTGTCAGTGTCAACTTGATAGAAAAAATGCTTCTATAATAAGCATAAATAAATAAAAAAATGTGGTGACAAACGTGGTTCCGCGATCGCGCTTAGAAATATTTTATTACTCCTTTAATTACTAATTACTTGAGCTTATTTTGTATTTTTATATAACAAACTTTGGACTGGTTAGTTTTTTTTCTTTTTTTTAGTTTAAATCAGGGGAAATGGATACCATTTCCCCTGATTCAGATGATGATTTTGATGTGCCGCCGGACATTCCTCCGGTGGCTATCCTTTCACAAAATGTAGGGAAAAAGCGCCCAGCTGAGTCAATGGTGAAGGCTCGTAGTGGCCCATACGCTAAGATACATGCAGATAGTGATGCAGTGCAGCCTTCAGCGCAAACAATTTACACTCACCCCGCCATATCCGTTATGGGCATCCAGGAATATGAAAAAACAGACTCAAGCCCTTTCATAATTCATGTATCTAGGGAAGAGCTCGACCCAACAGTAGGGATCACTTTCCGCCCTATTAAGTTTGGTCAGTTCCTACACAAAAATAAAATAGACAACATTTGTCATGATGGTGTCAAAAGAGTAGGCAGAAACAAGATATCTGTACAGTTCAAAACCTTTGAGGCTGCAAATAGCTTTCTGAAGTGCCCCCTTTTAGCAACACACAAATATATTGCATCCATACCAACATATAATGTTACAAGAATGGGGGTAGTCCGTGGTGTCCCTGTGGATTTACCCATGGAAGAATTCTCGAACTCTATTGAAGTCCCCAATAACTCTGCATATGTTATTAAAGCCAGGAGACTAAATAGAAAAGTTAAAAAGGATAATGAAACTACTTGGGAACCTACTCAGACTGTAGTCTTAACTTTCAGAGGGCAACAACTCCCCAATAACATATACTCTTTTTACTCTTCTATGAAGGTAGAGATGTATGAGTTCCCCACCATACAATGCCTAGCCTGCTGTAAATTTGGCCATGTCAAGGCTCAATGCCGATCCCCCCCAAAATGCTATAAATGTATGGAACCCCACATTGCTGAACATTGTAAGGTGCTGGCATCACAGGCCAAATGTCTGCTCTGCTCTGGGCTACATTTTGCTACTGACAGGACTTGCCCAGAGCACGCCAGGCAGAAGTCTATTAAGGCTGCTATGGCCCGTGACAGAATTTCATACCATGAGGCTTCATCAATATATAAACCTGCTAGGACTTATAATGAAGTAACTAAGTCAGCCCCATCTCCATCTAGTCCTGTTCCTGAGTCGTCCCAATCACATGCTTCACAGTCCCGCCCTGCAATTGTCTCCTATAATAAGACTGTGACACGCAATTCGCCCCCGAGAGCTCCCCTTGGCAAGTCTTACGATAAGGCTGCCCACAGTGCTATTATCCGCCCAGAAATATCCTCACTCCCTAATGGTCATACTCTCCAATCTTCTTCCCATCCCCAAAATGATCTACTGACTCAACTCCTCACTATTATCATCAGTATCATTTCCCAAAATTCCTTCCAATTACCGAACCACGCTGCCCACATGATATACCAACTCACAACCCTACTGTCCAACGATGGATTGTCTGCCAATCCTCCAATGGAACTCCAGGAGTCTTCGTCGAAAGATTCCTGAACTCTCCCACCTCATCCGTATAAGTGGCTCCTTCTTGGTGGCTTTCGCGGAGACTTGGTTCAAGCCTGGGGCTTGCTATCGAGTCCCAGGTTTCTTTGCCCTCCGGGACGACCGTCAGGACGGAGCTGCTGGATGTGCAATTTTTATCAAACATAACTTGATCTATTCACAAATTACTCTCCCTACTGTCAGCCCAGACTTGAATGCAGTGGCTGTACGCTCATCTAATATTTCTTTTGTCTGTATATACATCCCTCACCCCAAACCATACCATATCACTGATATAGTTAATTATGCTTGTATATATGTATTGTGTTAACACTCAAATAAGCTCAATAAATTTCAAATAAGTTAGTAAATCCGCACCGATCAAATGTTAATTATTTTTACTGGCTAATAAGATAAGCGATTGTCCCCCTTGTGACGTGACATTGGCGAAATTGCGGCGGTGCCGCAGAGTCCATTAATAAAAAAAAATTAATTAAATAAAAAAATGGCAAGAAAGAGATTGCAAGTAGTTACAGAAAAATGGTCGGTGTGGGTTTTCCTGTTTCTATTTTAGTAGAGGTATATGAGGAGAAGTTAAAATATAAGTCTTTGTTTTGTTTATCATACACACATAGGTGCTTTACATTTTACTAATAAATAAAATAAATGAATAAATAAATATTTTAGGACATATTACTAATACGAGAATATATTATGTTTGGTTTAAATTGGGTAAATATACATGGATAGAGAGAGAGCCGATTTTGATGCGGTTTTCTCTGATAGGCTTAGATTTGTTTAGTAAATAAATTTATTTATGTGATTCGTTGATTTTGCACCAGAGGGCGCTTTATACATACCTACATTTGTTAGTACCTAAAACTAAAAGTGCTAGGCCGATTCTGATGCAGATTTCAACATTGAGTTTATTATTGATCGAACTTTTAGTGACAGCAGACTTGAAGTCGGTTTTTGATTTTTTATTAATACATTTTATTATTTACAGTTTCTTTACAGTGCGCAAGATGTTAAGCTCCAGTATATTCATAGCTTGTCTAGAAGAAACCTATTTATTCTGTGGTAATACGTGATCTGCTTACATTCGACCCACAATGGTTTGAATTCTTATCATTAATGACTTATTTACATAATATGTAGTACTCTCTTAGCTTATTTTTAGAGGCATTTTTTATCGCATGATATCACCAATGTTACGCAATTGTTGACGCGGTCAGTCCTTGGATGGGTGACCAAAAAGTGGCATTCCATTTTGGGTGCTTCCGTGGGTCGGATGACACGTTAAATTGTTGGTCCCGGCTGTTTGTCGTATGGCAGTCGTTAAGACAAGAGGCCCTTAAGGCGGCTTGATTAACTCTTGACTCCAGAGTTGGCCACCCTCATTCGATAAGAAGAAGATAGGTAAGGTAAGGTTGTTTGAAGTCGGTTGGGGAGCAGTCGCAGCGGAAAAACATGATTTATGATATACATGATTTATTTCAATTTCAATTCAATTTCAATTTATTTATTTGTGCAAAACATGGGTATCACAATAGATGTTATATACATAATACATTAATATTAGGCACGCCACGTTTTAACCTGCTAAGGTATGCAAAAATTATCTGTGTAATCTAGATTTAAAAAAGAAACATATAAACATAAATGACATTATAAATTTGAGGGTGATCACACCTGCATGTATATTTTTCCAGAGTTTCAGTTACAATGGATTTCCGCAAAGTAACGCCTGATTCAATATCTTGTATTGTTAATTGTAAAAATACTAGACAGATAGCAGTATCCGCTAAGCACCAATTAATATTATATCATCACTTCGCAATATTACATAAATGTGATTTTGGCGGTCACGTATATACACTATCAGCTAATGTACGCAAATACTAACTTATTATGTAGGTATACAAATACATACCTATGTAGGTATATACATAATGTTATCAGTCGCCCGGCATACTTGGCCCGACTTATCAAAAGACAATGTTTGTATAATTTCAAACGAAAAAGTGTACTAAATATACATATATGATGAACTAGGGGCGACTGCTGGTGTTACTCACATTAATCAGGTATAAAAAGTATACTGTAAGATAATCTAGACAATAATCTCTACCAAATTTCACCTGATTTAGTTCAGCCGTTTAAGTGTGAAGAAAGAACAAACACACAAACTTTCGCTATTATGATATTAATGTGGTAAAATGAGAGATATATAAGTATCGATTTAAAGTCATGAGACAACCGCTATACAAAAGCTGATTTTCACTCAGTGAGATAGATTATTATTTATCTAGGGAAACAATTCTGATTTAATATTCATGTGAATACATAGAAGGACCTGGGCGATCCCACGATGTATATGCCTAAGAGAACTCCCCTAGTGAATTAATTCTGCGGAGGGTCACGACCCTCAGTAATGAGGAAATACGACATACGACTGAAGAAAGAGAGATGCATGTGAAATGTCACGTAGAAGATATTCGTATTATATTATAATGTCGTTCCTATCAGACATTTCTAGAAGTTTCCTTAAAATAGCTTATAGATTTTTGTTTTCGTAATAAAAGGTGTCTGCACCTTGTTATCGGAGTACCCAATTTAATTATTAGCAGACGTATCTTGAAATTGACGTAAGTAAATTATATCAGTGCACTTATGACTTGCATATTATCTGTTTATTTTTATATGCTTTTAAACTTGTATATAGTAATCAGAAAATTTTCAGATGCTCCACTCTAACGTTCTTATTTGCATTTCAACTGAAAATTATTAACTTTTAAACAGACTTCAGAAGAGTTTCTGAAGTGTGAATGTGAAAATTCAAGTGAATGTATTTTTTGTGATGCAGTTACATAAATTGATTTTTAACCGACTTCAAAAAAAGGAGGTTATCAAGTCTTCTTGATTTATTTTGTTATTTATAATTTTTTGTTAGGTTGGTCAGCATAAATTTCAGAAATAATGTACCTTTATAAAAACAATAATTCCTCTACTCAGTTTTACATAAAAATATGAACATAAGAAAAGGGGCGGTCCCTCCCCCTCCAAATTGAATTATTATAATACTTTTTAACAGTAATTTGTGATTTTTTAATTGGTTGGTAGTCAGAAATCATTACAAGAGTTTGTCCAGCAGCAAAGCCTTAAACAATTGGTTATTACATAACTATTAGGTACTTACCTACTAACAATAAGGGAAACATACCAAAGTTGAAAAAAGTATGTCTCACTTAAAGTAACTGTTATTAGATACAATTTATTAGAAGGCAAGAACTTGTTCGTAACTTTCTTCGGTCGTTTATTCGAGTAATATGTGGATTGATACGACACAACATGTTAGGTTACTTTTCCTTACGTTTACCGGAATATTATAACGTCTCAATTACTAGCTTAGGCTGGGAGATAGTCACTTTTTTGGAATACATAAACTTACATAAGTAACTAGCAAACAGATGGCTTCATTTTTTTATAACTATACATATATTTATATATGTACAGTCCCATTTATCGGTCCTGGATCTCTGTACACCAGAGTAAAAACCGCAAATGATGTGTAATTTTATTCTATATATTGTATCTAGTTTAAGTTTTATCAGCATTTTGTAATCTGAGTTTTATATGGGTTTATTGCCTGAAATAAAGACATTATTATATTATATTATTATTATTATTATATTATAAACCTCACGGAGCCCGAGACCTTTCCAACGAATGCAAAACCGTGGAAATCGGTTCGTGCGTTCTGGAGTTATAGCGTCAGGAAGGAAAACCCGACTTATTTTTATATAGCAGATATACTACTCTGTAAGTTTATATTTTCAAACTTAAAAACATAGAACATTAAAATTTTATAATAAATTTACACAATATAAGATTTTTGTTGTTATTAAAGATTAAATTAAATACTTAGCAGAACTTGGTTACTCGCTTACTGGGAACAAATGTCAACTTGTAAAAAATAATTACTTGACATGCTTATTAACCTTTGTTTTTTAAAGTAAATATGTTCAAAGCAAAGTTTAGGTACGTTCAAAGTAAGGATTCAATTTTTTTTTAAATTAAATGTCTTTTAGTAACATAAACCATCAGTAGCTCTCGCATATCTGTCTTTGCCAATCTAACTAATAGCTTTTACATCATTTCAAGATTCAGATTAATTAATTAGTTACATACACAGATAGATTAAACAGGTGAAGATACGATCAGACTAGTACGACGATATAAGCAATGGCGGTGGCGGTGCCGTTCTGCGAGCAGGAGTATATGTAATTGATTTTCAAGGATACGCAACTACAGCGCCAACTCTGAGGGAGTAAAGAAACTACAAATACAAAGTACAATGGTAACAAAGTGAAATCATTCAAGTTTTATAGGCATAATCAATAAGTCTAAAATATTCTTTTTATGGAATATATAAATAAACTCTCGGATCGGACAGTTACTGCGAGATGGAAAATTGGAGGAGGCTTTTACCGCAAAGGGCGGTACTTCACCGTGAAAGATACATCTAACCCTAAATTCTAACTAATATAAATCTTACATACCTAAACATTGAAATAACTAACCGAATGTAGAAACTCTGTTTATAATACGGTTAAGCCTTTACGATTCGCTAAATGGGTACATTTAACTCATATGTGTGAAGATTGGAGAATTCCTACCAACTTATAAAAAATATTATCAAATAGAACATATTTTAATCTAGTAAATGTTGCCAAAAAAAGTATGAATTACAAGCTTCTATTGCAAAAAAAAATATATTTAGTGAAAGCATTTTTCATTCTTATATCTTGTCAAAACTTGTGATGGAAGATAGCATTGCAAAATATGTTTACACCATCAGATATGAAATGTAAAACTCTTCAAAATGATCGCTAACATTATTTTTTACAGCCCTAATTTTGTGAGTTTTGTGTTATTTTGTGGTTTTCTGATTGCCTGACACCCGCGCGGCCCTTGGCGGGGGGCGGGTCAGTCTGCTCTAGCAACTTGCGAAGGGTGGACGTATTCGGTCTCCCGACCGAACATTTTCGAATTTTTTCTCCTTTTAAACCCAATTTATTAATTAAACATTGTTTAAATTGACAGAGACAATTCCTAAATATAGTTATTTAAGATATTTTGTTAGTTTTTAGTGACTTCAGTAAAAGTGATTTTGTAAATATAGTTGTAGATGTGAATTCGTGTCGCGTACAGAACAGACATTTTAGTCCATTGAAATATTACAAAAAAAATTGTTTAAGACATAATATGTAGTAAATTGTTTTGCCTACAAATATGTGCCTATATTTTTTATAAGCAAAAAAAAGAGTGAGAGTAAGAAAAAAAAAATTTTTTTTGTTTAATTTACATGATATCATAGGTCTTCCAAGAATTCACGTCTATATCTACAAGTTATCAGAAAAAAATTAGGTACCTATTTATATTAAAATTCCCAAAGTAAAAATAAATTAGTCAATACATTATGTAAATGTCGTAAATCATTTATGTAAATCTCGAAAGTCAAACTTACCTTTTATTGATACATATTGTTACAAACTTCTCATAACTCAAAACTCAAAACTCATAACTCATAACTCATTTATTGGTAAGTTTACACGTCCATTTTTTTAAACCATTATCTTTCTTGAGTGCAAAGATTAGGCTGTGCCACAATGCACAGGCGTACGCGATTTAATAGTTGCCGCGTCGCGCGAATCGTCCTATACGCCTTACCAGCAGGTATCGGATCGGGCGGCAGGCGCGGCGAGCGGCCGCAAGTCGCGTGCGCTCATGGTTGTTACGCCACGACATGCCGGTTCTTTTGTTCGCCAACGCCTGACGTCACAACTCGACTCGAGTGAGTCTTATTCAATCCAAATAATAATAGGTCTTTACCCATAAAATTGCCGTTTTTTTCTTACATTTTAATCTGTTTGTAACGTTTAAGTACAGCTATATTTTTTCCAAATTCAATATTTATTGTATCAATTGTTGAATTATGTACCTTTTAGATAAAAAAAAATGTATTACTAGTGCATATTACTTATATGGAAGTCATTGAAAACACCTCTTTCAATGTGTCGTCGGTTTCACTACTTTAACTAGGTATATTTTTATCATATACACTGTTTTTGAGAAATTGATATACGTAGTGCATAGCTTTTTTTCCATCTAACTTTAGTTATCAATTGCATCTATGTAGGTATATCTGTTCATCATTTTTCTCAATTTCGTCATACAAATCGGCAATTTCATAGTTAAAGACCTATTATTTTTTTACCCGCAATTTATGTTTATGTTCGGTTAAAAGGTGTATTGCTGGTGTCAAAGTAAATACAAAGATTACAAGATTTGTTACGTTAATAAGTAATGATATTTATATAACACTAGCTGGTGCCCGCGACTTCGTCCGCGTGGAATAGTTATTACCAAAAAAACGGTTCTAGTGAGTTAACCTTAAAAGATAGACATATATTGTTGAGGACATTTTGTTAGATTATTTTAAGAGAAATAATTCTTTCATACATATTTTTGTGATATCTTGAACCGTTTTCGCAGCGCATGCAACGTTAGCCCTCAAAGATGAATAATTTTCCCCGTTTTTTCCACGTTTTTCATTATTTCTTTCTTTCTAGTTCGGTTTTAGGAAAAATATGTGAAAAATGTATGAAACCCAAATTGATAACTTTTTATGAAGATTGTGTATTGCCAGAAATAATAGACCCGCGGCACCCAAGAAATCTGCCAATAAGAGAACCACAATACATAATAGAAGCAAAGCTGAAAAAACAATTAACGACTAAAAAGATCATTATTAACAAAGAAAATAAAAAACCAAAACAAGAAAACGAACAGTCACACGATCAATCGCAACCTTCATGCTCTCAGTACAGTATATAGGTACATGAATGAACACGGAACCCTATTACTAAGCCTCCGCTGTCTGTATCCAGTCTGTATTTTTTTTGCTCAATGTTAAAAACGGTTACAAGTATACGCTTCAAATTTTCACAGAATATTTACTTGTATATTATTTGTACTTCGAAATAAATAATTAAATAACAAAATATATATATTAAAGGGAGGCTCCCATACAACAAACGTAATTTTTAAGCAATATTTTACTCGATCTTTATAAACAGGTAGAAACATGAATATGTGTTTGTAAGTAAATATTTAGAAATATATAATATTATAAACTATAAAAATAAATATCTAAAGTAATAGGTACAAAAAATAGACGATAGTATGGAACCCTTCGTGCGCGAGTCCGACTCGCTCTTGGCCGGTTTTTATAATAATCATGCCTTTCATATCTGGTAATTACATAGCTTCATTGGCTTAAATATGTTTTTATGGGTTTGAAAACGCAAACTAATCATCAATCTCGGTAGGTTAGATATTTAAAAAAAACTCGTGTCCAATTTGTTTAGGGCTGTAGATGATGATGAAATATTTTTTCAAAATGTCTCGAAGTTGTAAAAAATCTGTGACTATCAAACGGATAAAATATACATAGAGATTAAATGCAGTAGAAAGTTGGTTGAGGATGATGATGATTTTGTATAATCCGACACATGCCACCAGTTCTCATCATATTTAGTTCAAGCACCAACCTGCTATCTCTTATAGTTTTCGAGATCCCTTTGGTACTCCAAGGTCAATTCCACCTATCACCAACTTTTCATTTATTCTATACATTCTGGACCCACAAGGGTAAAGAGATAAAATGCGGTAAAAAGTGGGCTGAGAATGATGATGATGTTTGATTATCTGTGACTTTGAATGATCTCGGTAGTCATATGCAACTTTATCGTCATATGGATTTGGAAACGCAAACTTATCATCAAACTCGGTAGGATATAATATATTGAAAAAACTCGAATCCAATTTGTTTAGGGCTGTAGATGATGATGATGAAAAATGTAGTCAAAATGTCTTGAAGTTGTAAAAAATCAGAAACTATCAAACGGATAAAATATATAGAGATTGAATGCAGTAGAAAGCTGGCTGAAGATGATGATGATTTCGTATGATCCTATACCAACAACCAGTTCTCATCATATTTAGTTCAAGCATCCACCCGCTATCTCTTATAGTTCTCGAGATCCCTTGTGGTACTCCAAGGTCTGATGGCCAAAGTGATTGTGATACTCAGCCTTCAGCATATGTATTAGTATCGCATAAAAAAAATTGCATGCCGTCGATTGGGCAAACCTGCAGGTTTATAGTTTATCACTTTTAATCTGTGTACTTTTTCTTTACAATTCATTTTAACAAGTTATTTTTATAACAATATTGTACTATTTATTTATTAATTAAACTAAATAAAAAATACCAAGTACCTACCATATAAATAAATAGGTAGAAACCATATAAATTAAATACCAAGTACCATTAATAATTTAACCGACAAAACATCACCGAGTAAGTAACATTGTAGGCAAAGAAAGTTTTTCAATCAGTCCCATCTGATTTCGTTTATTCCTTGACAACAGCTAGCTCGGTGTTCACGAGCTGTGACCGTTGATCACTAGATGGCGTATTATACTAGTTAGGCGTCAAACGCTCAAAGTCATTGACGATAGTTAACCTCTTAAGTAAAATAAAAGCTTCTTTATTTTATTTTATTATAGGTAATTGTCTTAGGCCCGCTTGCACAACGGCTATTAAACACATTTAGCCATATTATACTATGTTGTTTTGTCGCTTGCATTTAAGAATCCTTCCGCAAGATGGCTTTAATGCAGTTGTAGTAGGTAGTATTATAATATAATGTGATCTTCATTGTTATCTTTGGTCATGTCATCCCAAACACTTTCATCATACTTTTTGCTCTAAATTGCTCATGCCTTCAAGTATGCGGAAGTTTTTTTTTAATTTATTAGAAAACTGTTAACTTAGATTGAATTTTGATTGACTGTTTGTCATTATAATAGATTTATGTATTTATTTACTATCCTTAATTTGACCGGCTACGCTTTCGGTCGTAAATCTATGCGGATCATTTTCGATTAGCTCAATTTAAAATTAGATTGAAAATTATGTATGTTTGAATAATTAATTATTTTTAATGATGTTTGACATGAATGCATAGCTCGGGATTAACATGTCATTCAACTTAGAAAACTAATTATAAGCTTATCGACATTTACACACTATGGGAACTAGCTTTTGCTTTAGTACCTGATGTTTATTGATTTGTGTACCAACCAGTTGATGAAGAGTTCTCGACGATTAATTGGAATCGGTCATTACATTTTTTGACTTAAAAAATAATTGTTCCAGTCTATCAAACTAAGAAAACGAACATCCATTTCTTCTCTGTTAGCAATCGAAGAAACCAACATTGCCATTTTGAACTTATACGGTCTTTTTGCAATGGTAGCCTCCCATTCAACATTAAATGAAGCCATAATAGCGTAGTTAGACTGTATGTATTGTGGACTCTCGTAGAAAACAAACATATCTGTCATAATATTCTTTTATTTACAAAAAATATGTACATAAAGTGACATAGATGAATAATTAAGCACCGATATAATATTTAACTGCGTCAAATATGAGTAAATCAGTATGCTAAGGGCAAATTCCGTTGACTTATCGTATCGGCTGACCCGACCTCCCGAGCGGGGCTATCTGACCCTTATCTGTGCCCCTCTGCTTCTATACCGCACATCTATACTAATATTATAAAGCTGAAGAGTTTGTTTGTTTGTTTGAACGCGCTAATCTCAGGAACTACTGGCGCGAATTGAAAAATTCTTTTTGTGTTGAATAGACCATTTATCGAGGAAGGCTTTAGGCTATGTAACGTCACGCTGCAACCAATAGGAGCGAAGAAACAATGGAAAATGTCGAAAAAACGGGTAAAATTATGCATCTTTGAGGGCTTCCGTTGCGTGAGCTACGAAAACGGTTCAAGTCTTGGGTAATAGCTATAATTAATAAAGCTGAAGAGGTAGTTTGCAAAAATAAATACGATGCCCAAAATAACTATTCCACGCGGACGAAGTCGCGCGCACAGCTGTGTCCTATATACTTCATTCAATGTAAGTACTTACTTTAATAGATAACTTTAATTTTAATATATGTTGTAGTAGTAAATCTTAACATCTTAGGATTTTCCGTATTTTCTTAACTTAAAATTTTATCCAGACAGATTCTTCTTCTTATCGAATGAGAGTGGCCAACTCTGGTGTCGAGAGTTTTCAAACCGCCCTAAGGGCCTCTGACATGGTTTAACGACTGCTGAACAGATAATGTATTGACATAGTTAAGTATACTATAACATAACAAAATAATACACCCACGCATACCGCACGGCCACCGTGGTGCGCCGGCGCAGGTAACAAAGACAAAGACCTCTTCTTTGTACAAATTCCAACACTACAATAAAATTAAAGAGTTATGGGACAATTTCTATCCATTTCCGTGCCCGTATTTACGTTCGTTCCACGCATATATTTGCAAGCAATTCTGTAATTGCAAAATGCTGACGTCATGACGTAGTTATTTTTAAATTCGTGTCGTTTGTGGCCATTTGATTGCAGTACACAGAGCACTAGGTCACATTTGAAATACTACAGCCTACTCCACTTTCTTACATAAACCAATAAACTCAAGTAATGTTTATTGTATTTAATTACCAAACATTCTGCATAAAGCATGTAATGAATGCGTGATTAAAATCACGTGCTCCACTTTACCACCAGCCAATTATTTAAATACACATTATCTGGTAACTAAATAATATAATACATATAAACGCGACAATCTTTAGATAATATCCGTTATTTGTTTACTTACATAACTTTTGATGTGGGTTTGTAATGCTTCAAACTTGCGTGTGGCAAGCAATGTTACCTCAATTGAAATTATTTTCGTGTTAACAGCTTAACAATCGTGTGTCGTCAACCTTTTGACTATAGTTACATCGTGATGGCAATTTGAAGAGCGGTTTTAGTAGCACAAACAATTTAGGAGTATGCGCAAAATTACTGCGAGCGGATAAATATTGAACGAAGTAATTTTGGCTGAGATGTTCTTTTGAGAGTCGATCATAAGTTTAAGTGCTGCTACCAAATCGTTGGGATAATTATCTTGGTCGAACTCTAACTGCAAAACTGGGACGAGCATTAACAGATACCTAATCACTACATCGTGTTATATGATTGTTGCAGTATGATGAGAAGCAAAAAGAGTTATTAATGAGCTCATGCCAAATAACGTAATCAAGAGTATACTCTTTACACATGGTCTAATTTTCGACCTTAACGCAACACAGGAAAGGTGAATCCGATGTGCAATATCATCCGACTTTACATTGCCACTGACCAATGTAAGTTACACAATGAGCATAATAAGATGGATAATGCAGAGCATTGAGTTATACTTACTGAAATGCCAACCATTGTGATATATGTATTACTATAATGTATAATGTATATTGGTAACGTAACACAGTAAGGCACAAACAAGCTAATGTATTGGCGAACTTTAATCTGTGGTAATCTATTCGACAAGTCTGTAGATAAGAATCAACAATGAAATTAGGTTTGGGAATGTTTAGGACATTCACACGTAATTACCTAGAGATAAATTACTGATATGAAGTCTAAAGGGTATTTCTCTGAAAGTTTCTGGAATTAACTCAACTGAGTTACTCTTTTAAAGTCTTGAATTATGCTTATAAGAAAAGGTCCGCTGAAGTCCATTCTTCATCATCACCCGCAGCCGTTTCTGTTCTACTGCTAGGCTAGATACATAAATACTTCTGTTATATCAGTTATGTGAACCCGTGCCCGTCTTGTCCATTGTTGACCCATGACGTATATAATTATTAAAGTATATATACAAGGTTATTTGTAACTAAGGATTTTAGGAGTGGTTATAGAACGTCAAAAGTAACAGTAGCGAATAAAAACATTGCTCCCCCTTATATTTTGTCAGGGGAGCCGCTCGTGCTCGGACTCTGTCTCCGCTAGGAGGCCATGGGGCGTGGGATGCGGTAGCATCTCATACCAGGGATAAGGGCCTCGCGCGGGCAGCAAGGTGGAGTGTGTCACATCTCCAGAGGCGGGCATTTCCACCACGAAAAAAATAAGGGAACGAGGCGAGATGATGATATAAAACCTCTGTTTTTTTTCGTGACTAGCCATAAGCCGTTACACTAATGTTTACTTTTGACGTACTTAACTTACTCTCCAAAGCTTTTATTACATTAGTATGATAGTAACCCTGTATTGTATAGTGTTTAAAATACGGTTATTTTTAGATCAGTTGCCAATTAAAACAGAAGACCCCCAAAATTACAGATTAAAAAGTAGGCAAGTAACTCACGCGGAATTGCAAACTGGCCTTTGATATGTCGCTATCTGACCGTGAGTTCAATGGAAATGATACGACAAATATAGATTCGTTACTATCCGAAATAAATATTCTCTTCCTAACTTTTTGGTCGGACTTTTTTGTGAAGGAAACGACTGGAAAAACTGTAGCGAATGAAGGTAAATAAAATATACGAAAATATCATAATAGACAATGGACATCACAGTATCGTAGAGATTTTGATGCCTATTTATTAGTTCAAACTACAACATTTAGATAATGTGATTTTGTTATTGAGTGACGACTCTCGGCCTGTAAAAGTGAAATGTAGTTTTTTCCAATCGATGCATTATATTTTGGACATGAAAGTACTTAAAAGGTGTGAATCTTAATTAATTTCAGAATAAAATTTGCATGCTATGTGGCTTAGAATATGGCGGACAACAGCAACAATGTACCATCTTTTGTACCACTATTACCCATGTTCTTGCGAATAAATGGTTTGAGTTTGTATTTGTAAATTCAATTCGAATTCGAATTGAATCAAAAAGACGAGTACATCAAATCTATACTAATATTATAAAGCTGAAAACTTTGTTTGTTTGAACGCGCTAATATCACGAACTACTGGTGCGAATTGAAAAATTCTTTTTGTGTTGAATAGACCATTTATCGAGGAAGGCTTTAGGCTATATAACATCACGCTGCAACTAATAGGAGCGAAGAAACAATGGAAAATGTGGAAAAAACGGGGAAAATTAGTCATCTTTGAGGACTTCCGTTGCGTGCGCGGCGAAAACGGTTCAATATATCAAAAAATATGTATGAAACAATTAATGTCCAAAATAACTTATTCCACGCGGACGAAGTCGCAGGCACAGCTAGTAGATAATATTAGCTGATCTCTATGTGAATATTTTCAGCGCCAATCTTCACAGCTACAAACAGTAATTAGCCCGTCGCTTACACAACATCATGCACAACATGCTCGCAAGGCATCTGAGATAACACAGCCCACCAAATTCCCAAACTCAAAGATAGCATCTAACATCATTATTCTTGCATTGGCCAAGCTAATGTTGCTCGCGTTTCATTTAATGTTTTTTTCACAACAGTTAATGGTCGGGGCGTGTTGGCGACGCAGCCAGGGCGGCACCTTAGTGCTTGAACTTTGTCTGACCTCTTGTTAGTTCTAAGTAAAGATATTTAACAGGGATGGACGGGCCTAATTATGTGATTTTGTTAGCGCACAAAGTGTTGTTAAGTTCCAGACAAACTAAATCACCACAAAAAGTTTGCATATTTATTCAAGCAATATATAGAAACTGAGGCGACTGTAGTCATCTACATTAATAACTTACTAAGTACAATTACAAGGAAAAATTAGAGATACCGACCACAATAATTATTAGGTATCACTTATAAACAAAAATAAAAATCGAATAACAATAACACAGACAAAATCAATCAAACTAATTACTACCAAATCTAACCTAAAAAAACATGTTTCCTTTTTTATTTTGTAACCATTTAATGGTGTTGTTTTATGTTTATTTTTTTTTAAGAAAAAAAATATGGGCCTGGTCTACGATACTATGTCGAACCAAGTGTTTATAAGCTCGCTCTTCTAGATTGCGCTTAGAGCATAGATTACCTTACCTGACTTCAGAGAGATATTTATCATGCCGACGAACTTGGCGGAATGTCAGTGCAGTGTGGTAACTAGATATACTAGTGAATCAGCGTGCAGTTGTGGATGTAAACTTGTAAGGATATGTTCAAAGAACCAAGAGAATACAATTTAAATAAAGTTTATAATTTTAATTTGTAGTAGCTTACTAGTACTAATGTCACGGTGAACTGTCGTTCCGTGGCAGCGTGATGAAGGAAATAAAGCATAATAGTAGATATATTTTGATTGTATCTTTTATTCAAAAATGAGTATCGGCAATAGGACAAATCCGAGGGATAAATAACAAACATGTCTTACGTTACTTTGGACTTACAAATACCTATCATGTCCAGCAAAGGTGTTCCATAGACTACAATAGATAATACATGTGAATTATATTAATTTGAAGTCTTAAACAAAATTAAAATTCATGAATCAATTCTTCTAAGGATATGTTTATATCATAAACAATATAATGTGTCACTTTTCTAAACCTATGTAAATGAATTGTTTGTGTTAACTAAGGCTTAATAACCTTTAAGATTTTATGATTGCTGACACTTGCTTGGGTAATCGGGCCCGGTTTTTTACAATAATTAACGCGATGGTTCTTTAGCTCTTTGTTCGTTCGTGGAGTTAGCGTCGCGATTTAACCTTTAGGATTTAATCTCTCACCTAGACAGTGATGAAATAGTATTTTGGAAATGTGTCTAGATTCGATAATTGTTAGCTTGTATATGGCGAGTGAGGGCATCTAAGTATAGTATATGTATATGACTTATCTTACACAATAGATGTTCTCACGCTGGTTTTTATTAATTAATGGAGAGAAGCTAGAATTTTTCTCTTTCAGAACGTTTTGCTGCAAGAAAAGTAAGAAGTGAATATTATACAATTTACACTAATAAAACTAAATAAGAGTATGTACATTTAACCTAAATTTAAAACATCTACATGTGGTATGGAGCCAAGAACGCTGGCTGCATTCCCACGCTGGATTGCTATAGAAATCCTTTGCGCAAGGAACCAGCCAGCGTTCTTGTCTCTAGTGATGTCATTCAACCGTTTATTTATTTTTTTTATAAAAGACTTCTTTTATTTAATTTTTATTATACAATTTTGAAGATTTTGAAAAGGAATAACTTAGTTCAAGCTTTACATAGCTTTCATACAAAAATTAAACACGATCTTAACCCATAACACCCAAAACCTACTGCCCCCTAACTAACCAATAAATTAATTGCTATGTTATGTTACCAATTACCTGGCACATATACATAGGTTAACACATTATTACATATGTCGCAACAGATCGTTTGCATCACTCTCGTGACCTGCTCCCGGCACCCTTTGTGGATTCGCCACGGGTATTAACGTAGTATTGCGTTGGTATTATGTGGGTATTGTATTTAGGTAGCTGGGTCACGCAGCAGCCGTAGTGAGAGTGCTGAGAGTATTAAATACTATATTGTGTATTTTATTTATTTATTTATTTTATTAGGCACACAACACAATACACAGAAAATACATGAGATTGATTATTATGTGGGGCGGATTGTAATTTTGCACTAATGAGCATTATCGACATCATGCAAAAACTTCTTTTTTCTTTTTATTTATACGAGTGATTCCCGATGTATGCTATTCATCCCCTCTATTAGTTTTCTTGGAATTAAATTTTACACGATACCTGCTAACTTTTAGTAGCGGGTTAGATTGGGATGTCTTGTGAAGATATAAAAAATAACTTTGGCTCCTTCCGGTCTTTAATTAGTACTCAAACCTACGAGTATTGTAGTAGCGCCTAAGAAGAACAAATATGATATTGCAATGCAAATTTTTACCTACATTTGATCAGTTTGTGTTGAATCAAAACCTGTCGGATTAGAAGGTCTACCATGATTCAATTTCAGTATCGTCGATCTCTGAAACGTGAGTCTGTTATGTTCACGAACTAACACTACCGGTAGCTGCTGCCATTAGAAAGTAGATTAATTGTGCTAATTCCGTCAGATATTATCCATAGAGCTTCATAAACTGTATGTAATGAACGGATAGAACTCATCAAATCTTTAGGCAGCATCTGCTACAACTCTTCCAGTCTAACTAACTTCCTTTTGACTGATTTCATAACTGAGTATAACGTGAGAAATGTCTTGAAATTGGTGCCATCGCTTACATACAATCAATCTGTATATGTTAATATACAAAATTCCTAGAAGTCGTAGAACAAAACCTCCTTGCTTAACGTATTAAAGCCGCCCTTACACGTTTATGTAAGTAAGGGTATAATTAATAATCTTTCCTTCTCTTTTATACAACTGTACCGACAACTGTAAAATTCGATATGGAACTAGCTTGAAGTGCTTGAACTTAGGTGTTCAAGTTTCACATCAAATTTTACTTTCTAACTGATAATACATAGTACTTTATTATCTCAAATCATCACAAGTAACACCATAGGGCGCCATTAGCTAACATCTCCCACGACGGTCGGAAATAATGGCCGTGTTATCAATGACCTGTCATCACAACTCACAATGCGATTATCCAACGCTGAGAGCAGGAAAGCTGCTCAGCGACACACTTCAATCTCCAGTCAGATTTATCATCAGAGAGCTACTATATAATATCCAATAGACGCCTCATTGCAAATGCAACAGATTGTTTGTGTGTTTGTTGAGTGTGTTTGTCCCTTCTTCACGTTTCCAAATGTGTTCAGTTGACTGAACACACGTGGATGAAATTTTGAGTACAAATGATGATCCTGGATTATCATCTGACATATAAGCTACTTATTATACTGAATTGACTTTTTTTTTAACTTGAACGGGTTTGCATTTGGCCATAGTTTACACAGTAATAGCGTGTAAGCGGTGTACCTACTGCTAGTGCCAAATAAATCAAAGAGTGTTTGATCAGATATCATGTTTGCACATTATGGTTGCTGAATGAGTTTATACTGCGAACAACAATCCAGAGGTCTTCAGATCTATAGCTAATAGGTATCTTTTAGGTAAGCGTGATACAGGCTGAATGCTTAACATCAGGCAGGCTGTATTCAAACGCATACCTACATACCTATCCCCCTTAAAAAAAAATCGGTTGCCCGTGGATTATCTGCGTTGATGCAAAATGAAAAATTCAGCCATCTGTTTGTGAACAACGTACAAACGACAGTTACATGCACTACAAGCTTTCGCCTCTAAAATATTAGTCTCCAATTTTTTTTGTCTATGTTTAAGAGAGTGCATTACCATAAAGCATGGCAGGCCAACAGAAATGGATCCTTCTCGATAGCATCTTAAACAATCATATTGCCAGATGATATATTGATAAAGCGTCGGCGGCGGCCAAACCGGTGTGCTACCGCTGCGTGTAACCAAAGCCTAAGTGGTTAATTTAATCTTGATGCTTGTAAGGCCTTTTATGTAAGATTTACAGGAAAAAGTAGTTGATTAAAAGATATTCTGGTAACAACAAAAATAAAGAGTCAAAACAGCTAATTCGTAATTTTTTTTAAACGACATATTAAAGGCAAGCGAAAAGTGCTGCAATTCGTGTAATTTTTGTTTGACTTGAGCTAGAAAATTTACTATTTCACACTTTTTGAAAGTTTTAATCCTATCAAAGAAGCTGGAACGTGAAATTTAATTCTGTTTAAAAAAAAAAAACAAAATTAAATAACTTGAAAGTTGACCATTGATACAGCTATTCGGTTTTAATATACATGCATTTTGAACCATACAATATTTGTTGTGATCATAGTTATAGCCATTTTGAGTGTCTGCAGATCTTTCATGTAAAGCTCTTGCGCAAGAGTTGGAATCCTCCTTGGCGCGTTATGACAAGTGCGTGATGAATGAATTTACACTTGCAACAGCGGTGCATACTTATACTGTGCATAAATCATCTTGAAAGTAAGCGAACATTTTATGATATATCTTTACCAAATATAGAATTCAAATATTTGTAAATCGAATTCTTTATAGCTCATTAAAATGCGCCAGTAAACTACAGGATCCGTAATAATAATACATGTTAGCATTTCCGTTGGAAAAAAATCTATTTATTTATTAAAAAAAGAATAATCTCTTGCTACTCCAAAATCATTTGGTAAGTTCTCACAAACTTGCATTTTGTTCAATAAAATTTCTACGATAACTACCTTCCACCTATAGTAAATTTCCATAAAACAATTTTCATGACGCACCCTGCCCTTATCCTATATCATAAGTATTCTTCACGGTTGACCTATTAAATCACAGACATTATCTATGCTATCACCAGTAGCACGTATTCTGCAAGCCATGCAAGAACATGCCTACTTTAGAGAGCAATTAGCAGAACCCCAGTGACTGCTACGTGATAAGATGACCCTTTAGAGATAAACTACTTTATTATATGTACTTTGTACGTATATCTATCGTCAACAAACCGTGCCGTTTATTAAAACCAAAAGTGTATTTATTGGTTTGTTTGCCCCTTTTCATGCCGCAACGGAATAACGGGCCATTATGATTTTTGAATGAAGTTTTCATAGTCACTTACGCAACTTAACTCGAAACCAAGCAGGTAACATCTATGTTACTTGTAATTGTAACAATTTTGTTGCAATAGAGAAATGTCTTTGTTACAATCACATATGTTAAATTAATTCAATGGAATTGATTAGTAATATACTCATACGTGTTTGGTTAATATGTTTTAATTATTTGCTTTAAAATATAGGTATACTTTCAAACGTGTATTTTGGTCAAATTAAGTTTGTTGTTCAATTAGTTCGTACTTAAAGCGACATAAGGATCGTTCCAGGAAAATAACAAATAGAGTTATTACCAGCCCCAGTTAAGGTACGATTTTTTTACTTTTTACTATTTTGTTTTAATTGCAAACAAATAAAATATATCGTGAACAAGTCAAGACGCAAAGATTTCCTAGTTGCGTTTACATTGTAATAATGTGTGTTATCAGTGAAACTACTAATATGACCTCAGATTAGAATTTTCCAGACTGTCAAGAAAGTGGTGCGATTCTGTCACTATGTAGTTACTGTTTAGCATCATTTATATACCTAATCATATATGTATTTGCATAGTGACATTTGTATATACAATGTTAGCCGTATCTGTTTGCTTTATAGGTGCAAAATGATAGCACACTTAGAATGTGAATGTTAGACGCTTCATTTGTTCTTTATGAAGCATATAATTAGGAAAAGAGCATTAAATTCTGAAAATATTGATCAAGCATATAGGTGTATTATGTATTCTGTGATATAGGTTGTTGTTTACTAAAATTTTTCACCATCATCATCATCCTCCGCCCTTGGGATCCCACTGCTGGGTATAGGCTTCCCTTGTCTATATTAGCCACGCGATTTACTTCTATCTATCTATGATCGTTTGAGAGTATCTAACCTTATCGACTTGTATTTTCAAATTCACCCTAAGTGAGACCCTCTGACATAACTTAACTATAACTTTTAATAAAATTAAGACAAAACAGTACAACCTTATTGCAAAAAAAACATACATAGCAATTTGCAGAAACATTACTTAACCCAGGTAGGTACTTTGGATGGCATTATCGCATAGAGCAGTCTCTTCAAGGAAGTCTTCTTAAACTATTTATCTAAAAAATCATACCACAGGCAACATTAATCTCATGGCTCTCATTTCTCCTTCTACCAGTAGGCACAAAATAAATATGTACAACAGTCTTAGCTCTCACAAGAGCACTTCTAAATGGCAAGTCCATTGCATAACTAGGTAGGTAATAGAGCATAAAGCACCTAACGATGTCCATAAGTGTCAACAAGTCTTACTAAGATATATTGAATACATCGTATTGTGTTCTCGATAATAAATGTTCTGGAGACCTTTTGTGCACTTGTGAAAGTAAGCATCAATAACTTACACCCACTGATGGCGAATGGTCGCTGCTGACCTGTATGGGAGTTATCTAATTAAATAAAAAGGTTATTCTAGGATTTATGTAAGTAGCCTATGTTGTAATAGAAGATCTGATATAAATATAAAATTTCATCCCAATCGGTCAAGCTGCCCGAGCATGAATAAGGAACAAACATACACCCTTTTTAATAAAAAGAAAATTGTTGTGATAGGTTATTTATTGCAGAAACAGGAAAGGTGAGAGAGCGCTTCCGTCAATTTTTGAAAAATTTGCCCCGCGTATGTAGATCATTGTATTTTTATTGTTTAACTGCAAAGCTCTTAATATGATACGTAAATATGTTATTAATTCCCCGTATCAGATATCGCTGTTTTGACCACCAAGACCGACTTGTTGTTTGTAGGTACGAACAATTTGATTACAGTGATAAAGTCTAAAGTCCATTTCCACAACAAGCTCACATTTATTTTTAGAGATTACTTAGTTATCTAAGTACTTAGTATTCTTTTGGCGAATTCTATTTGAAGATTGCGTACAGCTTGTCTATTTCATTGTGTCTGCACCTGACTAATCCTAATGACCTTACGCAAAATCTGTCCAACGAGAAACCGAGAACCTTTCCAAAGAATTCTGAAAAGATTTCTTCAACATATTAACTAACCAGTTTACCGATCTGTCGGTATTCAGAGAGTGCAATAGCCAAACAGTGGAACGCATTGGCGAAGCACCCAGACATTGCACAAGAGATCGATCATTTCGTCGCTAGAGGAGCGTCATAATCGATTCTCTTTAGTCATTAGTCTTTACCTCATTGTAGGCAAGGTTTGTCAAACACACCTCGAATACCTATTACGGCCTACAAAACTAGGCATAACAGACTCCTATGTATGTATAATAATATACTGTCCCAATGCTGGTCCAAGGTCTTCTCCAATTCCTTCCATTTTTTTCTATCCTGCTTCTTCTTCTGGTTGCTATGGAAGTCCACTTTATTAAAAAAAGAGTAAAAACAAGTATGACAAATGTAACTGGTACAGCTTGTGTGTGTAGTATTTTGTTATAGGTCACACACATTAATATCACAGTAGTGGACGACCGCGGCTTCGCCCGCTTTCTTTCGGAATAAAAAATAGCCGGAACCTTGTACCTTAACGATGATTCGATGCTGCTTAAAGGCGTGAAGATGCAACAAATAAAAAAAAAAACAAACAATCACATTTTTGCTTTTATGTAATGGTACAATCATTTTTGCTCTTTGCATATAGTAGGTTTCTGTAACGGGCCTAGGTCATGGTTAGTAAACAAAATAATTAGTGGTCTTTGTGTTATTGTGTCATTGATTACGGCATAACAGTTAATACCACCTACATATATGAACTTTCTTTGTTTCAAAACCTAGTAATTAACTATTTCGCACATAGACGTCGATGTTATTTAGCTCGCGGGAAGGTATTGTTATTGCCTTAATTGCAGCTTGGGAGTGATCGTTAGGCTGTCGTCACCTTTGTGATGGGTGTGCATTACGATTGTACCGGATGTGTGTTGTTGCGGATGTGTCGTTGCTTCACTCTAGGACATCCATTTGCCTATTTCTCTCACGTCACATAATGTTTTTTTCTGTATTCTTGTATTTAAATGTACTGTGTTTCATTTTCACGCTAAAGGTGACGCTTAAAACTGTTGATAAAATTTGAAGTAGAGATGAGGTTTTGCTTTAACGTATTTGTTCAGAATTAACATGAGTAAAAGTAACGGACCCAAAACATATATGTATACTGTCTCCGTTCTATTACGTGATCCGTAATAGATCGTATATGTGTTTTTAAAGAAGAATTGACTGCCCCCAGGCTGTTGTCAATATTGTACAGGCGGCGCTATGCTGTCGCCTAGATATGCCAAGATGGAGAAACCAACGCCCTTGCTCGTATGAATGCCATGACATTTGGACGAACCAGGCCGGGCTTGAGGCGCGCGCGCATGCGTTGACCTCATTCACACCGCGCTTCGTGAAATGTCTGAAAAGTTATAAGCAGTTAGGTACATTGCAGTATTTATTACGTATATATTATTATTACTACCTATAGACATCAAGCTGTAGGTCAAGAACACTTCCTTTTTAACACAACTCTTAGCTTAGATTAACAATCGACGAGTTTTTAAACCATTGAATAACAAACTGAATGAGTTGCCGCACGATAGGTCAAGTGCATTTTGCTAAAATATTATCACTGTTATGGCACGATTAAGTAAACGATGTGAATTTATGAGTGGAATGTGTTGTAAATCAGATTTATCGGGGCTGTAGCGACGTAATGGTCTGATATTATCACGATATAAAAAGCCCATAGCTCAATCGCTCGCATACATTTTCTTTCTTCTTTTTCTTTTCTTCTTATTGACTTACGGTGTAGTAAATGCGCCTTGCAATGTATTATAATGGCAATTGAATCTAGTTTTCAGAGTTTAAATAACACGTTAAATTGAAGGACCCTGCCCGTCAGAGAACGAAGCTCATAAAGCAATTTCTAACTCACACAACCAAAGTTCTTATACTCTCATGCGTGTGTGCATAATGTATTGATTCGATTTTATCACAGTGGTCCTTCAGGTGGTTAAAAAAGCCCTCGACACAAGAGTTCACCACCCTCATACGGACTTAGCATGTACTTACAATAGCACGGAAACATTGACAAACAGCTCGTGCTAGCAATGCGTCCGCACCAGCAATGGAAATCTACTAGATCGCGATATGATAGCTAAATATTGTGTTATCTTACACCAATAATATCACGCGCCGGCCACGGGGGCAACACGCCGACACGTCAACATCAGATGATATAATTACTGATATAATTATTGTTTGCAAATTTTAGCGCATTGTAATGCTAAGAAGATTCCGGAAGATTTGACAGTATAAAATTCTAGCAGTACCTGTGGTAGTACTTTCATTATGACGCTAGACTCTAATTCATGACGATTGATTTTTTATTTTTTGTAATACTCAGAAGTAGTAGGGCTAGTTTGTTTTCACTTGTGGTTCCACTTGATATATTTGTAGTTAAATAAGTATATTCTATGGTGAACTATAATGTTAATTCGAGTTAGTTAGTTTTAATTCTTTGTAATACTGAGCTTTGTCCGGTGGAGCCTCACACATTTCGCGATTTTCCGTCTTATCTTTAGCCTCTTTTTACTACCTACATACAACTTGACTATTGTGAACTATTTTACTATTTTTTTCAAGATATATTTTTTTATTATTTAAGAACCTAATTCATATTTCAAAAGCAAACATTGTCTAAAATTGATAAGACATGCGCAAACCGTCTAGCAACCAGCCTTGCTTCAAAATATTTGTTCTGAGATTTTCTTTAATTTCAACATACAGGCAGGTGATACATTGTTTTTGTCTGAGTATATACTTTTTTGTTAAATATACTAACTGTAGTCGTGTGTAAAGTAAATACTTATATCATTTTCATACTATTATTACATAAGCTAAGATTATTTGATTTACAAGATAAATGTGAGTGTCATTTCTCAGGAGTGAATATAGTGTAGATGTAGTGCATTCTAGAAAATAACAAAATTTATTCGGCACATACAAAAATTTTAAATTTATTAGCATGAAAAGCTATATTCAAGTGATTAAGCTCTACTCATCTTGATCATTACAATAAAAAGAGAAACTTACTAAGTTAAACTCAATGTGTAAGTAAATTAAAGTAAATTTTTGTTTGAGCAACCTTATTGTATAATTTACATGATTCTGTCTTTTGCTTTAGTTGGAACTGTGTTGCAAAAGACAGGTTCTTCCAAGTGGTTTGGATGGTTAACAAATACAATTAAAAGTAAATAAAACTAAAACTATGGACATCATAAGATAATAATAATAGAAGAATATATATTTTTATCTGTATATATGTACATGTTTGTCCTGCTGTGTATATTTGCATTTGGATTTGTGTGTGTGTGTGTGTGTGTGTGTGTGTGTGTGTCTGTGGTGTGTGCTTGTGTGCGGTGTGTAAGTGAGAGAGGGAGAGAGAGAGTGTTTGTGTATTCTGGGTATTTCTAGTAGTAATACATTGAATACTGTTTTGTATTATAAACTATCTACATAATTATGTAGGTGCAAAACACTATATGCCATTAAAAACACACACTCTACCACGCATCACACGTAGGAACCTACACTTTACCATTTTGTATCTCAATTTAACTAATGGGCATAATTATCTCCAAGTGCGTTAACTTAACATACACGATTCACACGCATACTTATTAATTACAGCAATATGATGAGACCTTGTTAGCATTAGTTCACCTTGCGATGGTCGCGTCGAGATGGCCTAAAACACGTACTAATAGTATATTACCACAGAGTAAAGATGTAGTAGATATTACCGACCGGTCGCCCGTGACCGTCCGATGCACTCTTGCACTGTAATAGACTTACTAGTGGATCTCCGCTGCTTACACCATAATACCTATTCTATTAAAAAATCAAAAGTAAAGTAAAAGTAAACTTTATTCGAAAACAATAACGGTTTAATTTTATTTTATTACTAGCTGTGCCTGCGACTTCATCCGCGTAGAATAGTTATTTTGGGCATTAGTTCTTTGAATTTTGAACCGTTTTCGCAGCGAACGCAACGGAAGCCCTCAAAGATGAATAATTTTCCCCGTTTTTTCCATATTTTCTATTGTGTCTTCGCTCCTATTAGTTGCAGCGTGATGTTATATATCCTAAAGCCTTCCTCGATAAATGGTCTATTCAACACAAAAATATTTTTTCAATTCGCACCAGTAGTTCCTGAGATTAGCGCGTTCAAACAAACAAACTCTTCAGCTTTATAATATTAGTATAGATTCACTATTCTAAGTATATTTCGTAGTACGCCACGTTATTTGCGGTTGTTTACAATATTTGCTAAACGGATCCAAAACCGAAAAAAGGAGAGGATCGAAAAGAGATATATTTCAATCTCGGACTCGTAGAAAGAGAGTGTATTTTTCTTTGTTTTCTTTTGTTTTTCTTGCTTATTATTTTAAAATACTTAAATGGTGTTTCTAAAGATTATTTTTTAAAGTCGATTAGAATTTCACAAAATAATAGCTGTGATAATAGTGTTTATGTTGACACCTATGTAGGTACATGCTGGTGAGCAGAGTGTAGTGAAATGATACACTGAGTTTTGTATTACCGGTACAGGAAGAGTCACATTTCCTTAAATTCAGTATGAATCTATTTAACAGAGATAAAACAAGAAACAGACAGACGCAATTATAAACATTTCTATACTACACAATATACGTTAAACTTAATTTTATTGAAGTATTTCAGCGACATATTTAGTAAATTGCAACTAACTGCCGGATGAGTCAGATTATAACTACATAACGGAGTGTTTAAAATTGTTTAGAAAATTGAGGCTGAGGAGATTCTTAAGTTTGCTACATGTTTTGTCTGCATTTTACCTACCTATACAAGTCTATCTTACGAACTGATTTTAAAATTATTTCTTTTGTTATAAGTGTATGCTTGCTAATAATAAAAAAACAGTTGTTTAAATGTACGTAAGAACATTAAGCTTTGTGACAAGAGCTTTGTGAGCACCGCCGTAAGGTGGCCAGTCTTTCGGTTTTTTACAGGTTGCATTTCGGAGAGTGTGCGGAGGAATTGCATAATTTAATTCCTGCAGCACCATTTCACCATCGTACGAGTAGGGGTACGGCAAGGAGGCACCGTTAGGTATACAGTTGAGGTTCCAAAGACTCGCACCAAGCGCTTTGCGTCGACTTTCATCGTGCGAACAGCCCAACTGTGGAACTCCTTGCCCGAATCTCTATTCCCCTTGAACTATAATTTGTCGGTCTTCAAGTCGAGAGTAAACCGGTTTCTTCTAGGCAAGCGCGCTACATCGTAGACTATAACGTTGCTTCCCATCAGGCAAGTTGTAGTCAAGCGTAAGCCTATATCACGTAAAAAAAAAAAAAAAAAAAAATACTAACGTTCATGATCTCCTCGCTTATGATTAAAACGATCGTAAACCTATTTGCATTTGATGTTACAATTAACCTTCATAATTACCAACGCATCGCAGGCGCATCGAATTCGTGCTTTAATTCTTTTATTTTTATATATGGCTCGTTAAATATCACTTCAACCATTCTGAAGCAAAATCGTGATTTGAACCAGGAAGTCATGTTTTGTGAACGGTCAAAAGCTTTAAAACCAATTTGTTGTGTTTTTTTAGAATACGCATTATGGAGTCATCTTTTATTTCTGACAGATGATTGTTTGGACTTCATGGTAACTTTGATTTAAAAAAATATAATAGGAATCTACTACGATATAAAAGACAATAGATATAAACAATTTAAGATAGGTACTAGTCTAAATCGCTATACCTATACAACACATAAAATTTTGCAATAGTAGGTACATCTTTGTTATTTATTGTTTTGAATATTTTATTTAGGCAACACCAAAATAAAATATTAGGTACATAGATTGTAGCTAACATATACTGATTCACATAACTTACAAAGATAAGATAAGATAAGATAAGATATTTCTTTAATGCACACCAAAAAAATTACATTATGAAAGAAATTTAAAAACTATTTTAATGCACATTGGGCGGCCTTATCGCCTTAGGCTTAAGATGTGCCTATTCAAGTGTTCATCGGATTAATGTCCATGTCAATATTATCTAGGTTCTTGAGAACATAATACGTATGTACATAGTATATAATAATTTAGGTATTATATAATTCTGTAACACGTGAAGGCTAACGACATCTTTCAATGGATCAGTCAGATATTAATTGCATATTATACCTATGTATGGGTTTAATTAAATATATTGTACGGGTTTTTAGTGGTTGCTCGTGTAACTCAAATGCCTGAGCTTTTTGTCATTTATTAGCTAGTGTTGTATGTGTTAGTGGGTCAAGATTAGACATACATAATCATCTAAAATACTTATGTAAGTGGATCTGATAGGTTCAAAACAATGTTTTGCGTATTGCAGTTCGCGGTTAACAAGACATATGATATTAGCAGTAAAAACAATAATGCGAAAGCAAGTAGATATCATCATCATCAGCTTATTAGAGCTCACTGCTGGGCATATGCTTCCTCCCTTTTATGCCAATAATCCCTATATTACGTTGTTCTTGCCCAATTTCCTTGAAACTTTCTAATATCGTTATCTTATACGAAACAAGTAGGTATATTTAAAAAAATTACCTGTTGTTCTATACTTTTCTTGTAACTTTCCTATATTGTTATCTTATACGCTACAACAAGGTATATTATGTACAAATTTCACTATTGTGTCTATGAACCGTCTGCCTATTAATATTGTCGTATCTTATCTAGGGTTGAGCGACTTCTATAGAAACTCAGCTATCTGGTCTTGCCAGGGTAATGAACCGACATGTCTACGTGGTATATTATGTATTTATGTGTATCTATCTAATAATGTATCTATATAGTAATGTGGATACCTTCACATATTGTCTGTGTTCTAGAAAAAAATCGTTGCTGTAGGACTCTTTTGTTTCCGATAACTGATCTAATCGATAAAATGTGTTTCTTACGAGCTTGGTAGGCTCTCTCTTGACTACAATTCGTCTGATGTTATTTGTTATCCAACGGCCGTAAATTGGTTAAAAAAATATTTTGCATTTTTGCTTCTTATAGTTGGACTTTTGTACAAAATTTCTTATGGGATGCGTGATTTTTCTTGAACGAGATTTTCGATGTACGGGTAAGTTGTGGTCACAACAAAATTAATTCTTCAAAGAAAGAGCATGTATATAATTACTTACATGTATTATAATACCAGTCATAATGATATACCTAGTATTCAGGATAGGACAATGTTGCAGCTACATTCACAATACACAACAAATAAACAAATAGTATAGTTACCTAAAATATATATCAGGTTAGTCACTACCTGGCCCAATAACTCATCGAGTTCAGGGTCAGCGTGACCGGGTGGACTGGATCGGGAGCTATTGTAATTTGTTATGATCAAGTGCCTGTTTGGCAGGTCGTTGCCAAACAGCCTTAGACAGTGGCGCCACCCCGCCCTGGCCGTGTCACTAGGTGTCACTTGACGAATGACGAGGCCTTGATATGTCTGTCAATAAATGAGCTTCAATACAATATAGTGCCATTCAAGTTCAATCGCATTCTTTGGGTCTCTGACTCATTTGTTATTGAGCCCCAATATGTATGACTTACATGTGATTGTACACCCGGTTTTTCAACCGCTATCGGAATATGATTATCGAAGTCTGAAATCGTAAGATAATATCAAACATGATCTGTTCTTAGTTATGAAAAATTTCCGAATTAAGTTAATTAATTAATTAATTAAGGTCTGCGATAGATGCTATTTCATACTCGTACTTGATTGAAATAAAAGAATGGAAACGAGTAACACTACATTGTGCCCCGCGGTGGTACCCGCTGTAATCCGGGATAGAAACTAGCCTATGTATTAATCCAGAGAGAATCTACCACTATAACAAATTCATCCGAATTGGTTCACTAGGTTGAGCTTGAAGAAGTAACAAATATGCACACACACACTTTTGCTTTTATAATATTAGTGGAATGGGATGATATTGGCTCTACATTTTAAACATAAGTATTTAAGTATGCCTGGCTATTGGCAATTCTTTATACATAGTATATAAGAACTTGTATTTGTAAGCAATTACATAAATACTGCGGGATCTAACAATGATAGATAGATAAAAATCTTTACTGTAACACACATTGAAAAAAAAAAAAAGACAAACAGAAACACAAAAGACTTCAAAAATAGTGCCACAACTGGCGGCCTTATCGCTAATAGCGATTTCTTCCAGGCAACCGTAGGATGGACAGGAGTCGAAAGAAAAATAAAGGATGGGGTGTTCAAAAAAGAGAAAATATATACAAACAATAAAATATTCAATATTATATACGTATATAAAAACAAATAACACATATTACATTTAAGTGTAAATAACTATAAATATATAACACATATACATATTATACCTACATACTATAACGACAGAAGGAGACAACAATAAACACACGATTTCAACAGCAGATTATTGAGCTAGTGATGGTAAGTAGGCTAGCAACTAATTTACCGGAATGTTCTCTGGCGTGCTAAAATTATCTGTATTATTTTACACATTGTTTGTAGAAATTATCTCCAAGACAAGTACCTAATAATAAGTAAGTAAGTAGGTAAGATACATGAAAATACATGTGTCATGTAAGAGCTATAAATAAAAGTATGTTATTTGTAGTGTTTTTAAACAATTGCTGTTTTATAAGTGATAATCATGAGGCACTTAACTAAATGTGAACTCATCCAATTATACTGAGATAAACTTATTTGTTATTTGAGGAGATTAATGAGCTTATTTACGGGCGAGTTAAAATAAATGAAGAATATATACCTACAATAATAATGACATAACTACACTGTTAATAATATTATCAATGTTTCTTTTTATACGCAAACCAGTGGGGTCCTCATTATTCTGTTTATTGTTTACTCTTAAATTTATTATCTCAAAGCATACGAAAATAGAGTCAATAACAACATATGTGTAAAGATGTGTGTTTTAGGTAATTATAATTTTGATTAGGTATGCATATACCTAATTAAAATTATAGGTATGCAGAGTGAAATTCATATTTTATAAGACCATAAAAATAAAATGTCAAACTATAGATATGTACATAAAACTTGATTTAAATCAAATGCATGGCGTAAGTACACATGATGTAAGTATATATGTTTCTCATAACTGTTACTGTCCAACTTGTGAAGTACAACTTTCTTTATATTGTTGTTGTTGTATTTATTGGAAAAATAGTTATTTGATCTTGATAATGCCATCCACGAATGAATAATAACATAAGTGAGTTATCAAGAGTCGAATTTGTGTCAGCTTATGGTTACATCTACCAGTCGAGACTTATCTCTGGTAATTTGTACGTAATTTGGTATAATATGTATTAAGCATAACGATTAGATTTATTATTGATTGAGTACAGGTAGTCGATGCGACGCTTGTCTGAAAACCTAATAGAGTATGTATGTCTCCATGTAGGTATGATAATACGAGTACATCATATCTATACTAATATTATAAAGCTGCAGAGATTGTTTGTTTGAACGCGCTAATCTCAGGAACTACTGGTGCGAATTGAAAAAATATTTTTGTGTTGAATAGACCATTTATCGAGGAAGGCTTTAGGCTTTTATAACTATTCCGCGCGAACGAAGTCGCAGGCACAGCTAGTTTTTAATAAGTACATGATAAAGCTAAGTTCGCAGTTTAATCTCTACTATGATTTTAATTGCCTAGAACTAATTAAGTCTATTTGATACCCCAATCCTAGACCTAGTTTGGGCTAATAACTTTGTAAATACAAGCTGAGTATATTCAAGAAGGTTATCAAAATATAATGTCTGCTGATCCAAATCTGATTTGATAAATACGTTTTTAACACTAATTAGTAAGTTAGTAAATATTACAATATATTCGATATACTGAGTAAGTACAATAAAATATCTAAATTTTCCCAACGCCTTCAAAAATAATTATGCATTGCTCACTGCAAAGTCATCCAAATTAATTGTTGATTAATCAAAGCAATCATAAAGGGCCCCAAAAGACTTCCGTCCACTGCGTAAATTTGTATAGCTGTCTAGTTTATCAAAGGCGTAAACTACGATGCCTTTTCAATAACTTCCACATAATACCTACCCACATAAAACATAGAATTACATCACACAAACATTCCTTTACAAACCACACATAATAAATAGTGCTCAACTTATCACCAACAAGGTTCTTCCTACAGATTTATCAACACCACAACACAAGACTTATTAATAGAATTAACTATTTACTTACATTACTATTATTTACGTTCACACGTTGAAAATAAGTAATTATCATTAGGCGCGTTGTTGCTAATTAATGGCGGTTACTATGATGTCAAGGTGAGAAGGCTGACACTGACTCATTTAGAGGGCTGGTTATGAAAATGTATGTGGTTTGTTTTTATTTCGTACACAAACACATTTATATTTGACAAAATATTATTTCCATAAGTCTGGTAATACAGAAGTGTGTAAAGACTGGGTGTGTAATTTTATAATTATAAATCCAGTCCATCCAAAAGTTGTCTGGAAGATATCGCCTCAGGCACCTAATGTGCATGAAATTAGTTTTTAAATTTCTTTCATAACAATTATGTAATTTTTTTGGTGTGCTAAAAAGCACACCAAAAAGACATATCTTATAGACTGTATTATGAGCGAACTTTACAGGACGTTTTATGCATCCTTCTATTTGTATGAGATCCCCTTAGACAAGAGGTAATTTTCTTTAAGCATATTTATAGAATAGAAAGACCAAGTTATCAAATTCATGTGCGTGATCACAGCGTGATGTCAATCACGTACATTGGTCTTTCTATTCTATAATGTTAGTAGTGCAAAGTATGGGGTACTGCAGTTACCTACTATACGTTTGTTTGTGACACTTTTATGAGGAAATATCCCAGTTGCTGTATCTATGGGGATGGACTTTATTGGGTACTAGCTGTGCTCGCGACTTCGTCCGTGTGGAATAGTTATTTTGGTCATCATATTTATTTTTGCAAACAACCTCTTCAGCTTTATAAATTATAGCTGTTACCCACGACTTGAACCGTTTTCGCAGCGTACGCAACGGAAGCCCTCAAAGATGAATAATTTTCCCCGTTTTTTCCACATTATCCATTGTTTCTTCGCTCCTATTAGTTGCAGCGTGATGTTATATAGCCTAAAGCCTTCCTCGATAAATGGTCTATTCAACACAAAAAGACTTTTTCAATTCGGACCAGTAGTTCCTGAGATTAGCGCGTTCAAACAAACAAACAAACTCTTCAGCTTTATAATATTAGTATAGATTTGAATCCATTTATGAATATGTTTTAACAATGTCTTACGTAGATAACATCACAAAGCGCTCCTAGTAAGCATAAAGATATATTATAGTGAATGTGTCAAGGCTATCATTTAATATTCTGTCAGTATTCATGAATCATCTTTAAGATGCAGCGGCGTGGGTCGAGGCATTCATTGTACAGGTGTTGTTCATTACACACCTACTTGATAATTACCGACGAGATGAGGGTTAGGATTATTAATTTAGGCGGAAGAAAGAATGGTCGTGGGCTTGACAGTCGAGCTTCAGATGTATGCTAATATCTGTTGTGTGTAGAGAATTATTCAATATTATACACTATCGGCCCCTGCTGTTCCACACGGTATATTCCGAAATTAAAAAAATATCCTATGTGACAATCCAGTGTCTAATCTATCTCCGCACCAAATTTTATCTAAATTGATTCAGCCGTTTAGGTGTGAAGAAGTTATTAAAAGCGTGATCAAAAGCATAAAAGTTTTTCTGGCAATTATATTGGTCAGGGACATAACAATGCGGATGCATTTCACTTCTAGATAAAGTTGAACAAATACATATACCTATAGCCAGCTGTTACACCTATCTGTATAGTCTAGTGGTATAATCCTATCTGGGGTTATTGGATTAGCCGACCTTTTGCCTGAACTTGGCCTGAACAAACTCTTCTTTACGTCAGATCTTTAGTGCATTTCACTTGACGTGTTTTATAATCTGTATTTGCGTTACTGATCACGCATTTATAGTATGTATAGTCTATGTTTGAAATGCCTACTAGATTGGCCGACGCAAGAACTAAGTCTTATCACTATCATATAATTATGTTGCTTTGCGCACACGACCGTGCGTTAGCTATAAGTATATGGTCATACTTAGTATGTTGTTTGTATGTAGGTACATATGTATGTACTATGTACGTGAATATATATGTATCTAATCCGTTAAAAATGTTTGCTTAGTCATGTGTTTTCGGAGTGTTGTTATGTGTGCCTAGTAAATAAATAAAAAATAATTTCTGGTGTTTGTGTAAACACTCTACTGCCTGCCAGTTAGAAAATAAAATAAAAGGTAAACACACTCACAAGCTCAAAGTATATCATGCAATAAATAACAACAAAGTAAATTATCAATGCTTTATCGTATTCTTATGCTATCTGAAATGCACTTAAGAGGTTAAATAGGTACTACTTATCTATCTACTTGAGTTACGGAAACATAATAATAATAATAAACATAAAATAATAATAATAATATAATTGTACTAACATATTATAATGTATATTTACAGTACACTACTTGAAATAAACTTCTCTAAATTATTGTATCGATTTCGTTTATGTAAACATAATGCAGAAAGACACTAATTGGTATCAATTCATTTATTTATGCAATTAAAGGGCTTCGCTTACTGGCTGATTTAAAATACATCAGCGGGGATGCATAAATAACTTTTTTGGCTATACACACAAAATTTAAATACAAATAAAAGTCTTCATCGTCCATATTTACGATATTCCCGTGACCGCAGCGTCGTCGCCTACACAATATGATCCGAGCAATGTTCCTGATGGCCTCTCCGATATCTCCTTAAAAGACGCGCCGTGATGAGATGCCTCGACTGGACGTCATTGACTCCAGCGTCACTTGTCAAACTTATCAACCAAATTGTCATACAAATCAGAGCTTTATAAACTTAATGATAAAGTTGAAAATCAATACGTGTCTTTGTTGCTTCTGGTTCCATTACGATTCAATTAAAATTCTTCATTATTTTGTTTCAGGTAAGGACGATTTTAGCTCAACACGCGCAGGTTGGTTGCAGCGACGTCACCCTTAATTACAGGCCAATAAGTATCTCGAGCGATGATTATCATTATCCGTTTAAATATCGGATAACACTGCTACCGGACCATTACGTTCTTACGTACAAACTAGAGGTTAATTTTAATAGTGTTCAATTATGTTACTTACTGTTACTCTCTAGAAACCACGAGCCGTAACCAGATTATATCATAAACTAATACAAATTGTTATATTTACTGGACATTTCGAAGCCATTATGATTTACATAAATGTGCCGGCTTTATGTTTGTCGATTAGTTTGTTGCGACAAAGTAGCGCTCGTCAAACAAAGATGCGGTAGATCTGGGTCGAGAAACATCAGAAGTTGTTATATAACCGCGGGCAGAAGCGATATGGTCCGCTGTGAACTCTGCCCCGACGGAGTCGTGCCAAACCACAGAATCTCAAGGACTCATCCTTACACGGGATTCCCAACAAAAACGAACAATTGAAATCGAAACTCAGTCTTAATTCCTTAAGCTTTGAATCGATAGTCGATAGTTAGGATATAATACTTCAAAAAGGTGCGGCGCGGTAACCCCGAGGTTATATTCGGCAACTGACTGAGTTATACAGCTATGTGTTTAATTGTCGCTGGAACATTCCTCGTGCGAAATAAATTAAATAACAGCACGTATGTGGAGACACGCCCGGCCCTGGGAACCGCCACTCGCCTGCGAGAGCAATAAGCTCTTTGTTAATAATGATTTTGGATGTCTAGAATGTATGAACGTATGCCTACGAGCATTCCGCGCTGCTCACGACGTTGCAGCAGTTTGCATGCAAAATACGCATTGTTGTAGTTTCACAACATCTGTAGAAACTATGCAACGCGATCAATAAGAGCAGTGATCGAACAATTGCCGTTTGTTTTTGCAAAGTGTGATTTAAATAATTTGCAAATACGCATTCCGTGGGTGTCGAGTTGGTAAACTGTTGGCTCCAAGTTGGCTGCTTATTCGCCACTTAGACTCTGTAATTGTTGCCAATTAGGATTCCTTTGAGGAGACGACCTAAGTTATAGTTACCTTATCTTGTCAGTCTCGTTAGATGCAATTTCAGCTCACATATCTGACAAAAGCCTTCATTAGAAACCGTCAAGCTAGTGTTATTAATGGTGGTGGCGTGCACTTGAACTTTGTGCTGAGATCCTGCGATACAGGCCGTTACAGTCCAGTTGATTTGCAAGATTTGCTGCGTGATTTATGATTTGTCTGAGTACCTTAAAGCATATGCTAATTGTCTTTTTTAAATGAAGGCTTTTTAATCTTAACATCGTATGAAGGAAAGAGTGTTATTATAAAGTTTGCTTTTCTTATCCACAATACAACGCACGCGAAGCTACGGGCATCATGTGACAAATATTATATCTTATCAACCTCATTATAATGCATTTGAGAAGTGTTTAACACAATTTGGGATCGGAAATTTAATAGATATTTCATAAATATCTATTAAATAATATTATAGGTGTTAAACAAAATTCGACCTCATCAAAGCCTCGAAGCTATCGGCGCTAAAATTATCTAATTGTCAATTAAGTTTATTGTTATTCAACTTCGCCATTCATGTTTTTAAAGTTATATTGTTGTTGGGGGTTCACGGTCTAGCACATCTTTAGTTATATTTAGTTACGTGTATAATGAAGCTATTTACTTGGGTATGTGAAGGTGAGGCTCGCTTTATCCGAGTGTTAAAGTGGATAATACTGGATTATCATCAGTTATTTAACCTGTCAATTGGATGTGGCCGTATATGGAGAAGTCTGTGAGGGATTTCTTTGTCTGTGTGCTTTTATAGATACCTGTATAGGTATATTTTCGAGATTGGTTCGTCAATGCCGTGTCCGCTTTGCGTTGTTTGTGTTTCCTTGGTTGTTAGTAACACAATAGCTTGCCCATATTTAGATTTTTAGAAGAAGAAAATTTATTTTTTCAATATAACTTAGGCATACACATAAATAATAGTAATAACAAATTTAGAAATATGATTATTTATTTATAACTTATATTTGACTAGTGGGTGCCCGCGGCTTCGCTCGCATTAAGAAATAAAACTTGCATCCCCTATTTCACCCCTATAAAAGTGGCATTTCCAAAAATCCTACGGATGCCTACGTCATAACATCTACCTTCATTCCAAATTTCAACCCAATCCGTCCAGTGGTTTGGGTTGTGTGTTGATAGATCACTATGTCAGTCAGTCAGTCAGTCACCTTTAAGTTTTATATACATAGATTTACTAGTAATATGTATTTGAACAAAATAAATAAAGACAACAAAGATTATCAACGAAGGAAAATGGATCGAACATTATCGTATGCGTGAATCTGAACGTAAGACATTGAACAAGTGCAATAAAACATAAACTAAACAGTCGTGCAAATAGTTAGACTATTACACCTACATATTAATATATTTAATTCGTTTTACCTCAGCCGGATGCTCTATAAAACAAGTTGACCTCATGATCCACCTCCCGTTTATTATGCTGACACTAAGTTATTTGCGTAACAAAGTTAATACAAAATGTACATATGTACTTGTTTCTGTTACTTTATGTTCTATAAAATTCTCGCGTACCATTCAACAGATGTCAAAATAATGAATCAAAAATCCAATAATACTATTGGTACTTTCAATTAAAAATATGTTTAATAAAGTTCTAATGAATCACCCTAAACAGTCAAAATGATTACATTACCTCCCATAACCTTTTAGTCGTGAAAGGGTTTAAACCAGTAAAGTTTCCTGTTAATTAACATTTGTTAGGTGGTATATTGCCGTAGCCAAGTTTGAATACCAAAAGATAGAAATAGTAATTCGATAATGTTATGTTTCCTTTGATTATTCACAAGTATTTTAGAAATTAGTTGTTTGTTGCTCGTGTTATCGTGAAAACCTACCATCATCATTTAAGCAACCTGCCGGAAGATGCATGACTAAGATTTAGGCTACTTTTAATGGTATAATGGCAAACTATTACAAAATATCACGATTCTCAAACTAAATATGAAATAATATTGCAATCGTGACCTGTTACCAAGCCTATATTTGTAAGATAGCTATCAGTGATGATTGAATTCAGATCATCTAATTCACCTGTCAGTTGGAAATCAGTTACATATCGAGATAAAAAGCTTTTACTACTGTGTAAAACAACGATGCAATCGATGTTGGATGAAATCGATTGGTGTAGGTAATGGAGAAGCTCCCATTGACAAGATTGAGTAAGTCTAAGTCTAATTACATTAACTTAGCAAGAGATAAAATAAATAGTTAAGTGTGTCCTTTAGAAAAAACATGTGAGTACATATTGTTTTCAGAAGGAGTCACTTACTTTATTCTTCTTCTTCTAATCGCTAGATTCTAGACCGCAATGTACAATCAAATAGGTTATATTCGAGCCATAATCCAGAAAAAAACTGCTGTGTGCTTAAACTTTATTTAATACTGTCTGGCACAAAATTTAAATTTACCTAGTATCTCACGAGTCGGTACTTTCTTGTTGAGGTTAATAAATATGACGTATACTAATGATAATTACGTAATATAATTACATACCTACATATTTTTTTACACTTACAGGAAGCTCAAAACCACTAACATTATTTTTGAGTAATGTATTTGACTTCTAAACTATGCGGACGCAGTGATGTAGTTCTGTTTCTCTAGGTAGTTGTTCAGCCTTAGCCGAAGGATCAAAGGCACCAAATGTCAGCCAAAGGTTGTCTTATTTCGTGCCTAATAATAGATGGATCATTGTGATTTCAAGAGTATTGAGCTCGCAGAAGCTGAGTTATATTTATGTACAATAGACTACAGGAATGCCATACAATAATATTATTTGGTACAGTGTCCCTATATTTTATACGCATTACTCTATATCTTAGTACTACTGGATGTGTTTCACCTACGATGTTTATGATAAAAGTAGCTTTCCTTCTCAGGCCTCTATCCTACCTCTACCTACCTAGATAAAAAAAAACACTATAATCTGTCTCTCCTTTGCAGCTCGATAGTGGAACAAACCATGAAACCAACAAACATATATAACCTTTAACATATATTAATAGTAAGATATAAATAGTTTACTAGGTACTGCCAACTTTTTTGCTAACTGATACCTTCATATTCGGATATAACTAAGTATAAAAAAATCTTACTTTTCTAATAATGAACCATTTTCCTCGACTGAAGCTAATACTATCTTGTCTTTTTTATCATCTTAAAAGAAATCAGCATGATAATGAAGTAAGCAAGAACATACAAAGTAGCAGAAAATTATAGTGAAATGAATTCAGCATGCCTAAGCGGCATATAACATTTTCTAATAGAACATACATATATCTTGTTAACTAAATAGGTACAAGCACCCCTTAAAAGTTATTTTAAGTGCTTTGCGAAGGTACCTTTTCAAAACATTTTAGTACTTAAATTGCTATTTCGTAGCTACACTACAAAGGCTCTACCCATATTTGGGTTAAGTCAAGGAAATTACACAGATTATACCCCGTAGACACCTTATGTGTGACAAACGGATTTAGACATCATCATCATTTAGAAAGTTTTCATTTCGTTTTCATCATATGGAAGTTCCAAAGGATTTTATGATTGGCGTTTTCGAGTGAAAACATTCTGAATTTATAAAATGTCCCGTAAAAACATCTTCAAATTTCCGTAATAGTAACTATTTTATGAATCTTTGTATATTCACGCAAGACGTCAAATTTCGACAACTTGCTCAACTGCCACAGCTATTATTTTATGAAGAGACACAAAAACATGTAAGTATTGTATTTAGAAGTCTTAAAGTTACATAGTTGTGAGCTCTAGTGCCGACCTCGTGACTCGTCGCCGACCTGAACAATCGAGATCGAGCGATTATAACTCCATTTAATATATTCAACTAAAGGTAACTAATGATATTAATGTTCTTGCAAGCTGTAATACTAGGTGTCAGGTGCCTCTTTTAAAAACTAACGGTTTCCCGCTGTTTTGGAGGTGTTATTTCGGAATAGGATTTCTTATAACCGTTACAGGCCTGAGCACAGGCACAAGCTGTTTCATATTGACCGCGCTCATACGAAAGCCCGAAACTTCAGCCCGATCTGTCAAGTTAAGAGTGGCCTTAACGCATTCTTCGCTATCTATCCCGCGTGTGATATTTTTTGTGACAAATTGAATGTAATTTATAATTTATTGTTATCTTTTTGTGAACGTAATGATACTTATTAATTTTAAAGATTAAGTTAAGTGAATAATTCATTTCTTAATTAATGTAATTGGTTGTTACCGTTTTAATTAAGTAAATAAATAAATACTAAAAAGCGGTCTTTGTTCTATTTATTCTATGCCTGTTACTTTTGGGAGCTTATTTTATCTCCATGTCAAACATGTAGGTACAGGATCCTCGCGAACGCGTTTCCATCGCTATTCAGCGTGGAAACGCTGCCAGTGTACTGGAGACATTCAGTTCCGCGCGCGGGAAGTGACGTTTTGTTCGTTGTCTGTTTCTGTTTCTGTTCTTAAAAAATGTAGGTACATATATCCAATTCATGTATGTACATATATAAAAAATCAGCTTAAAAATGAGCATATAAGCTAATAAATCAATACACATACTTTTTGTATGACAGTGGGTGTAACAAGTTACATTATCTAGAACAATGTCAAAGTTCATGTCATTGTGACATTGTTTACGAAAACGCATTTTAAACGCTTTTTAATGATTTAATTTCTGGTTAATTGGATGTTAATCCGAGAAAGATGATGCTGTGAAGTCACGTGTCAAAGTTCACGTCACATAATTTCGGACCGATATTATTATGGAGTTCATATTTTGTAAGAATATCTGAAATATGAGCCATTCCAATTTTAGTGAACATAGTTTATTAGTAAAAATTAAATCTTTTCAAAGTATAGTGCTAAAATGTACCAAACTAAATAATATCTACAAAACTTTCAAAGGAAATGGATTAAAGCATTCAAATGCATTAATTAAACTAATGAGATGGAAATCCGCAAATAATGATGCTACATGGACTATGTCAACCATGTCACGACATACTTGCGAGATTATTTACGGAGCATTAATCAAGTAACCCAAAAGACCCCTTATTACTGGTCTCTGATAGAATACAGATAGTGTCATTGATCAGTAATACAATTATAAGTATGTCTCTAAAAAAGAAAAGGTTATTTTGTATTATATCCGTTATCTAATACCCATGATACAGGCGTAAGCTTAGTATGGGGCTAGATGGCACGGCCCTGAAATATTTATTTATTTATTAATTAATTATTCTTCATTCATCTTTTGGCACATATAAATAGTGAAAGACCAATCAGCATGCACACTTATCGCATGATATCAATATTCAACTAACCTCGTGGATTCATCCAGTAACTTTACATATTATGTGTGTCCACCATTACCACAATAAGTATCCTCCCTCCTCACGAAATGTTTCTATGCGTTGTGACTTGTGATCACAGAGCTTTGAAGTCCATGCTTATCGCCGGGCGCGCGCGGGGGCGATGTGGCCCGATTGTTGTTCTGTGCTTGTGATAGATACGAGAATGCTTTATTATCACACACATATAAAGTAAAATTAATAACATTACATTCATAAAGTACTCTAGCACCACAAGTGGAGCCCTTATTGCTGAAAGAAATCTCTTCCAGGCAACCATTAAATGGTATACTATCAATTACTAATACTATATCGACTACTAATCTCTTCAATCCGTTTCTTTCTAATCTATATAATTGTAGAAAGTATTTAAAAAGGCAAATTTCAATATTTTTTAAAGTCGTGTTGGCTATATTAGGTGTCTACTAAACATAACCGTTATTACGTAGTGTGTGATAACTACACACATTACCTTTTCAACCTACTATGTAGCGACAGACAAGATAATAAATTAAATCTAGCCAAGCTTGCCCAGTTCTAAGTGGGTAATGGATAGTTTGAACATGAACTGATAAAGTGTAATCGCATCTATGTAAGAGTACATCTACAAACAGTAATTGTAAGTGTTGTTTTAGTATAAAAATAAATTACAATTTCTTATGTTTTCCATTTACAGGGAAGGTAAGGTTTTTAAGCGTCTAAAAGTCACTGGAATAAGGTATTACTATCAGAGGTACATTTATTTAAGAGCCTATCAACGTGAGGAAAATTTGACTCATTATCCTTGGAAAGTGCATGTAAATATTGTTCTTTAACATATTTTCGTAAAGAAAATGAAAGTGAAATATGAATGATCACTGTGGGAACCTATGTGTTGGGAAATCTCTAGATTCAGTTCTTTGATAATGCAGACGGAAAACATTTTTTCCTTTTAAAACTCACTGCTACCTAAATCCACTTAAGTATACGTAACTTCACTTTATTTTGGCATAACACAAACAAATACATGATATGCTCGAAAAAGTTACAAGATCCTTCTCGTATCAAAACTTTAGTAAATATTCAATATATAAGTCATATCAGTAAGTATCATTCTTAATAGCCAATATACTCGTGATTAAATACTACCGTTATAGTACGATAGCCCTAATTACGTAGTTTTTGTAGAAACTGCAACTGATGAGGAATACATTAATATATCCGGGCTCATTTTGCAATGTTACACAACTACATTGCAAAACGCAGTCGCTTATTTTCGTTCATGTTTTGTTTGCTAATACCTACTTATTTTGTATTCTTTTGAGATAATGTCGCATATTCAAAGGAAAATTTGCATTGGAATGTTTGGTGAAATTAATGTCTATGCTATTTCCGAAAATATTGGTCTGTTTTTATATATCTTTAGTGACCAACTATTACATATTGTAGTTGTGTTTGATTAATGAACTTATACTAAAAATTGTAATTACTTTTATCAAGTGCTAAATGCCGATCTGATTTGAAAACATAGTCTTTAGTTTTAAATGTGTTTTGTTGTACAGGTAATTGATTAATATTGTTGCCGAAATGTGTTAATAATTTGTAATAATTTAACCATTAAAATTCTACTTAAATGTTCCCATACCAATCAAATTACGATATTTTGATAAAGCTTTAATTAGATACAGATATTTTAACCCATAAACAAGCACAGCATTATGTACACATTTTAGTATTCTTAATTATAAATAAAAAAACACATAAAGTTTATATACCATAAATATCTGTTGACTACAATAAATATCTTATAAGAATCCGTTGCGTAGATTTAGATTAAGCCAACCTGCAAAACTCATTTATTTCTTCGTTAGGAAATGTAACAAAACTACGTCTAAATAAGCCAAAGAAAGCCAGCAGTAGTTTTTTTAGATGAGTCAATATTATTGGCCAGAACTATACTTATACTATTTATATTCTACTTGACCGGTCTCCGTAATGAATGGGTGACTTTTGACATTGTCAGCCATTTTATTGATAAAACAGTTTTCTAATTCACCTGATTTCGATGCTTTTAGTGTTACAACATTGGTCATAACCTGATTTGTAGCGAAATTGTTGTGTCATTTGTGATAATAACTGTCATAGAGGTTATACAGTGGAATAATAAGTGTAGATATCTTAAAAAAAACTTAAATCTTTTTCTAAAACAAAAATTGTTATGTTATCGTGTAACTTGGGAGATATCAATAAAGATCGTTTTTTTTTTTTTCAATTTCAAAATATTTATTGTACTATTGTGTTTTCAATAAACATAATTTGGTACATGAAGAACACAATATACCCTCAAAGGGTGTTTACAAATGATTTTAATTGTTGTGTGCGGGCCGGTCTATTTGTTTTTTTATTATATTGTGTTTGTATAGAAAATCATCATTTAAATTATCATCATTAATATATTCGTCAACTGTATAGTAGCATTTATGTATCAATAATTATTTTAATTTATTCTCGAATATGTTGGTTTTGTCAATATTAGGTTGGGTAATTTATTATATTTTATTCTTTTTTATGTTACTTAGTTATTTCAGTAAAAACTTAAATAAAATCCAACCAATAAATAAATAAATAAATATTCCGGGACATTGCACACAGCGCCATCTAGCCCCACACTAAGCAAACGCTTGTGTCGTGGGTACTTGATAACGGATATAATACTTATGTACTTTTCTTTTGTAAATACATACTTATTATACATACAAACAACCTGACTCAACACAAGAAATTATACATTTTTAAAATGCATAAATACTTGTGTCAGGCGGGAATCGAACCCGCAACCCCTAGATTAGAAGGCAGAGCCACTACCAACTAAGCTAACAGGCCAGTCCAATAAAACATTCACCATACATTCCTCTTCGTAACTCGCCCAGCAAAGCTTCAATTGATTGCATTGCAAGTCCATGTGCATAAATAATGTATTATCGGGTCGTTAATTGATTGGTAGTGATTTATGAGTTTATAAGTAAAGGCATGTGAATTTATATCCCACGTCCGAAGACTGAGTCTAAGAATTTACATATTAATATACAGATTTAATTTAACTTCTGACTATTAGTGTGAAATTAATTGTAGCACGAAATACTGGCCCTTTTAAGAGATATATTGTGTTTTATTTATAAACAAAACACACGTTCATTTTAAGTAATTCATAAGACCGTTTTAATAAAATACTAAATGAGTAAGAAAACTCAGTTAGTATGAAAAATATTATAATAAAAAGCTTGCACAAAACGTAAGCGCGCGCGTTGATGTCTTTTACATTGAGTTTTTGAGCTACATTCAGAACATGATTCTGGTGAGTGATAAAAGCGGTAAAATTAAAATGTATGTTTTTCTTTACTTATGAATATATATTTGAAATGCAACAATGGATCTCCCGATTACTAGATTATATATATTAGAGCGGCCAATTCTAGTGTCGAGAGATTTCGAACCGCCCTAATGACCTCTCGGGATTTACAATTTAACGCGAATTCGATAGCGTCCTACGAAACTTCTCGATCAGAGTAATACCTCTCTCTCACCCATCCAAGAACTGACAGAATCGACAGTTCCTTTATCTTCGTCTTATCGAATAAGAGTCATCATCATCATCATCGGCCTATCTTATATTCGTCCACTGTTGGACATAGGCCTCTCCCAATGATCGCCACACTGCACGGTCTCCTGCTTTACGCATCCAGTGCTTCCCAGCCACCTTCCTCAGGTCGTCGCTCCATCTGGCCAATTGGCCTCCCACACTACGTGTACCGACACGCGGTCTCCACTCTAGGATCCGCTTACTCCATCGATTATCGGTCCTTCTGCAAACATGGCCAGCCCATTGCCACTTCAGTTTGCTGATTTTGCTGGCTATGTCGGTAACCTTGGTTCTTTTTCGGATAACATCATTCCTAAGAATCGAATAAGAATCGCCAAGAATAAGATAATAAGATAAATTCGAATAAGAGTGGCCAACTCTGGTCGAGAGTTTATCAAGCTGCCCTAAGGGCATGACATGGGCCTCTGACATGGCTTAACGACTGCCGTACTAGACAAACAGCCGGGACCTACAATTTAACATGTCAACGACAACTCCTTAAAATTTATAATCGAGTTACGTTTGCTTCATGTTGGTCGGTTAGTATGGGTAACTTCGCACTTGTTCAAATATTTTCTAACATTGTGACACATATAGTACCCACTTGTAAAGGTAATCCAAGTGAGCTTATTATAATCATTTGTACATAACAAATATAGAATAATCATATGTATATAGTAAGTGTAATTACGGTACAAGTAAAATGCAGGCACAACAAAAATATTTTTTTGATGTTGTTCAACTAAAGTCATAATTTATTATCAACTTTATATTTATGTAAGTACCATCAATGAATAACAGAAGTGTATGCACTATAATATTATAATTGTTTACAACTGCTTATAAGTAAAATAATAAAAAAGATTCAATTATATTTTCACGCAGTTAATTATCTACAAATTTAAGACCCTTAGTATATTAATCAAATTATATTAGCTGACTGAAAATACTGCGGTTACAAGTCTGAAGTGTCACAAATATTGTCAGCAGTGTATGTGTGTACGTTATGAGAGAGCGGAGTGCCTTTTTATTGCACAACGCCAGTTTTATACATCTGCTCGAGTTAAATAGTGGGAACATCGTAAGCGTACGCTGATTATTTAGACACTGGTGGGTTTCCATTGCATTAGTTTGTTTACGTATAGTTTGTCGTATGCGGAAGTATCTAGTGTGGACGGCTTATTGCGTATTTGCCTATTTGACTGCTTTGATGTGCCTCGAGAAACCGACAAGCGCACGGTAACGCGTATTTGGTATTGGCCTTATTTGTCAAATAGGCAAATAAGGCGAATACTTTGTCAAATAAACTGTCCACACATGGTAATTGTTTGCCAAATATGCCAAATACACAAATACAAATAGCCATGTGAAGTGCCACCATTAGGAGATTTCATATAACCAACACAACGCCTATAAACATTTTATTTATTTATTTTCAACAGATTAGAATTCATATATTTTGCAAAGCCACTGCGATCACAAAGTTATGATCTTATTATCCATTTAATTCATTATTAAAATGTCTCGTAAATAAATTTTATCATCTTCCATCTAACATTGCAATATTTTTGTACCTAATTTGGCTGTAGGTACTAATCAGTTCGAGTTTTCGACCAGTTAATGTGCCAAAAAAACGAAATTAATGTTTTACTATACCAAACTTAATCAAACAAGTAAACCACAAATATAGCAACATCCGACTATAAGCTATAAAGTTTTGTAACAATCAAAGAGCAATTGCACGGTACAAAGCCGTAGAATAAACTATTAACCAACTTTATTGCAGGAAATAACAGCACAGACAAAGAAATAGATTTGAAAGAGTCGTAATAAATCTAGTGGTGTCAATTATTTCGTTCCGCTAGATAGGTCAGTTTTGGTAGAAAGTCAGCTTTAATTTAATGTCAGCGTATATATAGATAGATAGTCTATATACTTTATCATCATTATCATCAGCCTAATAAGACCCACTACAGGGTATAGGCCTCCTCCCTTTACATACTTACCTATTACTAAATTTCCAATAAATGTATTTTTAATTCAAGAAAAGACAGCCTCGTGTGACATTGATATATTCTGGTTTTGAGGGTTTTCATCCAATGTATTACAGACTTCTAGTTCAGACATAGCTGTGCTATGCTATGGCGAACAAACATGGCTTCCCATTCAATTTTATGTGACATCCGACAAAATCCGCTGTTTTTCCAACGACTCAAGGACTTTTAGTAAACTAATTTTAATCACGTCATCTGTTTAGCTATGAATGAACGTTTCTAAAGTAAGCTTCTGAGTGCAATGGAAACAGATATGACCGCTATGGGAACTGGCACATGTATTCTTGGAAGTATAGACTTTGAATAGAATTAATCTTTATCCCGCCGTAGTTATCCTATGTAATTGTACATACTTGTATAATATGTATGTGTATTTCTATAATATGTATCTGTATAGTAATCTGTCTTATCTTCGCTACAAAGCGGAGCGGTCGGCCGATGTTTATACTCGCTGTCCTTTTCTTCCTAGCTATTACGTAGCTCACGCAGACATAGTTACTCATGATTGACTCGATAAAGAACTACTCGGACTCGACTAAGAATAAATCGTGATTAGCAATAATAAACAGACTGTTGTTTTGAACGAAAAAAAAATTAATAATAATTAACATTTTACTTTAACACTATTTTACCATCACATGTTTTTAATGGATATTTTTTATTATTTAAATATATTTTTATACATCACATTAATTATTTATTATTTAAGTAAGTATCACATGACAATTAATCACACAAGTACACATCTTCCTCATCTCATTTCTTACATCAACCCCTCCCCTCATTTCCCATTCCCGAGACAGTTAAGTAAATTTTTTCCTCCGTTAACTAACATATTTTATTGAAATCTTTTTGTTTTTGTTTAATGTATATATGTAGATAGTTACCTATTTGAAATCCAGAAGGATGAGCGCGTTCCCCACGACACAGGGGAACCTAGTGTGGGGAACATAGATCACATCATTTGTAATCGATCCTAACACAGTAATATAAATATTTTACTAACAAACAAATGTTGTAACTTAGTTATAAGGTTTTTGATGACCAATAAATAAATGATGATGAAAAATGATGATGATTTGTTACGGCTAATACCCGAAGTGCGGCTACACCTAGTTTTAGCCGGTTAGAACTAGGTGTAGCCACTTAGTCTTGGTTAAACCTAGTACGAGCCGATTGTTTTCGGGTAAAACTAGGCCTCAAGTCCTGTTGTAGTGCAAGTGTTGGACTCGAAGTTACTTGTCTGTGACAGAAGGTAGATTAGGTTCGTTAGGTTGCTTTCTACCACGCACATGCGACGACGAGCGAAGCGAGGAGGAGCCAACTTCTTTCAAAACATGTCTTGATTCGGGGTTTAACCAAGACTAAGTGGCTACACCTAGTTCTAACCGGCTAAAACTAGGTGTAGCCGCCCTTCGGGTATTAGCCGTAACATATATATGCGCTGTATGTCACTTGCATGACGGAAGTATTTGACGCTCGCTTGTGAAGATTCTTAGTATGATATGTAATTAAAAAAATATTTAATTAATTTTCATCGTACTAACAAATAACAATTTGATTAGAGCAAATTTGTTCCCATAAAACATATGAAAATAACACTATTCATCTTCTATTACAAGTAAGGTTCTATAAGTTTAGGAACATATTGATGTGCATTATAGATACATCTATCTATATTAATAACAACTGAAACCAAAGTAGCTCAATTATTACCTCAAACATTCCTCAACAATTGAGACACAGCAGTAGACATTGAGACAAATGCCCATCGCAATTTCGCAGACTATTGTTCCACGATTAGGAGCCAGTGCGCAAATTATTCAAAAATTATCTAGTCAAGTATCTTCTGGATAGAATAGATTGCGTAGTGTTAGTTTTCCACGCTAAGTACAATGTGTGGTGAAACGGTAGCTCCCGGTTCAGTCACTCGCGTAGCCTTGCCTCGTATACATCGATATTTACGCTAATGTTTCTTTAACCTGGCTCATTATTGCTGCTTTTGTTTATTTGTGAACTGTGTTGTTGAGTTTGGTGCCAGTGATCGGATTTAATAGCGGATGTGGTTTGTTTGTTGACGTTTTTGATCGGAAAAGCGTATTATTTTTCTTAATTAATTACTGAATATTGAGAGGTTGTTTTAGTTTTCATTGGTAGTATCAATATTGTCAGTTGATTTAGCTGTATACAGACAATGTAGTTGTTCTGTAGTCATGCGGTGGTCGGTCCGCCCAGCTGTGAGAGTAGTGAAAAGTTTGGGCGGGCGTAACACTGCGCCCGCGCCGGTAAGGCTCTATTATTACTTAGGGTTATGGTCAGTTTGCAAGCAAAATCTTGTAGTGTGTTTGACCGTTATAAGGAATACTGATATTTTTGAAGTCAATTAGTAATGTAAAATTGGCGCAGTACTACTCACAATTAAAATTCAAGTAATAGGTATAAGGTCTTTTACATAAAAACGCATTTTTAATACGTTTATCACATTAAATATTTTCTTACATAATTCAACTTTGAATATTAATCAACTTAAATTCATTCATAATATAAATAACATTAAAGCTTATTGCTTAAATTTATACCAATTAAAACACGTACCCTAAGTTAGGTCATTGCCCTGTCCGTTTAAAAAAAGCTTACATTCACTAAGTAGGCATTTAAGCAGTGACAGTTAACGGTTAACTTCAGACTAATCACATAAGTCACAGTCTGGTGCTCTAATAACTAGCGGGTAACAATCAATCAGATCAATTAGTACTGAAATTACAGCTTTTGATGTATGCCGTTGACCACAGAAAAGCCTTCGCTTTTCAAGTTTTATATGTAACTTTATTTGTAGAAAAAAAAACAAATACGTAAAACTAATGTCTCTGTCCATATTTAACAATCTATGAAATGATGATAATAAAATAGACATTTTTGAATTTGTTCGTTCGTATTCGGCGATTGGCAATCAATTCCCTAAAAGTCATCAATTTAAGAGCAATCATATCGTCAAACTAATAACGCAATTTTAATCAAGTTTTCGTGTTTCATAAACTTTCGGTTCATCAGCTCTAAAACCGGCGTTCATTTATCAAAAATATCTATTAATCGTGATCAGTTTACATCTCTATAGGTTCCTAATAGCAGACCTTTGACCAATAGAGTTGTGTTCACACGATTGCCTAATACAGGTGAACACTATAAATTCCCTAAAAGGCAGACAGTAAAGAGGTAGGATAACTATGTAGTCGGAGATACATGCGTCGATAATGGCAACCCACAAATTGCTTCGGGTAAAGTTCGATTGCAAACAGGTGTGATGTGTATCTTGATATGATAGTTATAGGCATGTGACCCCCGTGGTCGGTGATACGCGACGTAACCGTATGTGTACCGCTATACATCGTATGTTATGATTTCTGTAAGTTTAATAAACAGTTTCGATATGTTAATTGCAATATTTTTTCGAAAATGCAATATTTTTACAAAGCAATGTTTTGAAAGTAAAGTTTCATTTGATAGTTACTGAAAGAATTGTGTGATCTCAAGCTATCGTTGATAAAATCAAAATAAATCACATATTAGTTAGTGTATACAATTTCAACTGAAAATACAAGTAACTTTTGAACTGCGGTTCAAACATGATTAACCATTTTACAAAGTTCAATTATATTATCCTAAAACATTATTAACACAGCGCGAAGCGCGAATTAACTAATTTACCTAAAATATTGAAGTCAGTGGTTTGCTCGAAGGTTCACCGTTTTTTAACATTTTTCTCACAATTCCTTTGAAACGTCGAGTTGTTTGCGAAACATTGTAAAACCACTCGTTGTATTTTATGTTACTAGGTATTTAGCTCGGTACTTAATTGTGTATCTTATGTTCGAACGCAAGCAAATATTAGACATGCCGAATTGGAGAGCCAATTACTTTACATTCAATATCATGCTTAGTTTTAGTTGACTTGTTCCGAATTGGGTGCCGCCATAAAATAGCCAAATTATGTATGTGGAACATATTCAATTGAAATTGGTATATTTCGGGTTAAACTGCAAAATTGTATAGATTAGCATGAGGTAATTGGTATCAGTTTCATTAAATTAAAACGTATTTAGGGCGTTCCTACGCAGGTTTCTGTTACGTGTTTGCCGGCCGATTAAATACTGAATTACCTAATTATTGTAGTAAGTATCTATAAAATTACTACTGTGTTTCATTGCTTTAAAGCATTGAACTTTAAAATGCCAGGCGATTAACTAGCTAGGTCATGTTTTTGCATACAAGCGAACAACATTAGTGTTAACATATAAAATAGCACATAACTTTAATGGTACTTAAAGGTTACTTTTGAGATAAAGCAAAAACACGTTGGGCTCAAAAATGTTCAACTTACTATTTATATTATGTTAAATAATCATCTTAAAATAAAAGAAAATCTGTTGTGCACAACATATCAAAATAAAATACTGATATTCACCTAGCTCGGGCTTTTTAACCGACTTCAAAAAAGGAGGTTATCAACTCTTCTGAAATTTTTTTTTATTTAATTAGTTACTTGCCGCACAATAAGACTAGGTTAGACTCGACTCGACCCTTAGTAAGGTCCGTATAAGGCAATTTACTTTTTCGTAATTTGATCTAATTCAATTGAGTAACTTATTTTCATTCAACTGTCTAAAAATATAATTTACAAATTAAAAGTGGAGCAAGCTTAATAACATAGTATTGCAAGGTAGCAAGCGGCACGTTTATTTCCAAAGCACATTCCGAGCTTTAACCCTTGCAGCGATTACATGGGACGATCCGACGAACTTTAGGCCCAAAACAGAGCACCATTGTATTCTATCTTTATAATGGCAATAAACCCAGTAGATGACGCCTTATAAAATAAATAAATAATGTGTATGACAATATTATATTACACACCATGTAAATCTAACTGATTCACACTTTTGTATTCTGATTGGTCAGGTAATATAATAATGTTAATGTATCTCCATCGTTTTTTTTTCAAATTTAACTTCTGCAGAAAGAAGTAACAATGATAAATGCCTTAATCTGAACACATTCACCTTTGTCAAATTACTGAATGTGACTTGACTCATCAAAAAATACTCAAGCAGTTTGGTCGAGCTGACAATTTTAAATTCTAATGAACCTAGATGGAATGGGAAGGGGTTAGCATAGCTGTCTAGAGTACCAATAGATTATATATGATTCTAATATGGCTGTCTTTGAGTTACATAGTCTATGTATTGTAATATCAGAGTTACAAAATACCTGTGCATAGATCAAGGACTAGGTTTGGCGTCGATGCTACGACGAACGATTAGATAAATTGCTGGGCATTGTTCTCAAATTGCGCAAACATGGAATCTGGGCTTTATTGTGCATTGAAAATTTTGTATTCCGTTATTATATTTTTGAGTATTACTCGTATATTACTTAGAAAACAATACACTTTGATTTTAATATTACAACAGCTGCATTAGAAATCGGTATGGATGACATCTTTGTGTTTATGTTCAAAATATTTTTGCTTCACTAAAAAGAATAGGTAAAGCCATCCATTTAATAATAATAAACCTTTAAACCGAAAGAAAAGTAGAAAATAAATAGAAGTATCTATATATGCGCTAAAATACATAAGAAACATGTGGGTATTAGACTCATAACATATCATGATAACGGTTACATTGTTTACATTAAATTAGTTATATCCAATATACCGACATTTTTATGTCTACTTTATGTTTACATCTGTCCCGACCTTATCCATAAAGCTGGCAGATATTCAATTTGCAATTCAATTTACTCATGAAATATATAAAATAACAGACTATAGATAGTTTATAGCACTGAAGCCTTATAACTGATAGAATACTATTACATTGATGGTCGATAGATATTTTAACGACGATGTACATATATGCATAAAGCCACAGTGCATTTTAAATCAATTTGCTTTGAGCACTTAATTCTGTGTCGCAAACACATCGAGTGAGACGCATTACAATGCTCTGGCCAACGACAATACGATAAGACCCCTAATTGTGACGAAAAATTCTCCGAAACTAATTTTTCTAATCTTTCGATGATATGATACATTTACATGTATGTATTTCCTATTAGTAAATAGACATTTCCGGATATTAGCGTACTCACTCCATATCAAATCGGCTTCATATTATTCTATCATTTGATAGGTCTGAAACCGTTGTTTTCCGTTTATCAGAACAGCATACGTTATGTACTGATCCTCGTGGGCCGTGACCATTTTTGCATATATGCATGCTAATTAGCGCTGGTTGCTTCCACACGACCAGCTTTATGCTGAGTTGTTGCTTTTATGTATAGCGTAATTTTTGTTCAACATATTTTAAAATGATCCCAATATAAATGTTTTATATCTTTCTTAATCCACACACAATTTTCGTAGAAGATAGATAGTTGGGTGTTCTTTTCTTATATAGTCTGTCACTTTGACACTGAAGCAACGTATGTCCCAAGGATCGCAAAATGGCCGATGAAGCAACTTTAATGTCGCTTTACCTACTCACACAAATTGTGGGACGAGAGTAATTTGCTGTGAGAAAGATGCTGCTATTTTTATTCGGACTGTAATGTGGGTGTGATTTACTTACTGACCGTCCTTTGGCTTTTTATCCTGAGATGATTGCGTGATTTTTAAAGGATCGTGTTGTGTAAACATTACATCATATTACTGACCCATACATCATCATCATCATCGTCTTTGGTCCTTGTTGACCTGCTGCGGTATATATGTTTCCTCTCATAGCTACTACAGTGGTGGTATTTTTCACATTAAATATCTATTTAAATCTAGATGGCCAGGATGTCTATCCCTAACATCTAAATGTAAAGGTAATTTCTCACGCAATGCTTACCTAATTATCATCCTTATCATCTACATAAGCAAAGGTCTAACAAACTCATATGTTGCATCTAAGTAAATCTAAGTTCCATCTACGATCTAAGTTCCATCTAAGATGGCTCACCAGGAAACACCTTGTTCCTGCAATCAGACCATCACGCTCTATTAACGGAACGCACCGGGCCCGTTGCACAATGCAACCAATTCACTCTCGCTGCAACCACAGAGTGTATGTCGACATTGTATAGAGGACAGGCCTTGCTTAGTTACTCACACCATAGGAAGATAAGTAAAACAAGCGTTTAGAGATTTGCGTCAAAAATATTATAAGTCAATACAGTTACATTATCTACAATTTCTATCGAAAGACTGGGTTCGTACATTCATATTTTCATAAGAGTGAGCACATGGTGTTTCTGAAACTGGCAGGAGTTTTAAAACCAGTATGAACAGGGCTTTTTTGAGCAATCGAGCTTAAACTTTGCTTCACCGCATCAGTTAACTTAAGATATGCTGTAGCCAAAAGTATGCTTAAGTTGACCAAAAAAAAATATGTTCTCCGTGCGCCTTTCAAAGTGCGATTAGCCCTGTCCACTACTATTCTATGTGAACATAGTATGGCGCAGTCGCCATTGTCGCGCACGCGCTTTACTGGGAACTTTCCCGCGCATGCGCCACAAAAAGCGCGGGAAAATACACAAACAATATGGCCGACATAACGCTACGAATGTTATCTGTTCTGTCGGTATGTACTGTGTTATTGTACTGGGGAAGTATGTACGCTATTGCAAATTTTGTGTTGCATTTAGACCTCTTACAAGTATGAAATTGTACATTTTTATTAAGATAACATCGATATCTAACAACACAGTTACTTAGAATGAATCCTTAATAATACATATTCAGCATCATACTTTTAAAATACTAACCAAAAGAAGTATTGGTACATTTGGTACCAACGTATATAAGTGCATAAGTGTGTATTTTTATTGATGACAACGTACATACATAGATATACCTAATAACGTTATTAGTGTACTAATCAAGTAGGTCCAAACTAAAATATTAGGTACCTATATAATTTTCCTGTCAATCTAACCCGTGTGTATCTGAGTAGGTTAATAGTACGTGGCACTAAAATTTGAGAATTATATCGTACTTAACTTGCAAGTAAATGGGAACCTAAACCTACATGTAATGTTTTAGGCTAGGCCTTACTAACAGTAGGTAAGTAAGATAGTTAGGTATGTACCTGACTTAAAATTGTAAGCCTATGTTTACCTCATGAAACATTTATGATTAATTTTAGTTAACTTACACAATTTTAAAGGCGCCATATAAATAATTACCATATATTAAGCTTTTTATTATCGATTATATTTACGTGAACAATCGCTGTTGACTTAAAAATCTGTAAACAAATAAAATTCTTTACTCCATCAGCACAATATTCCTTTCAATAGTCGCATAATTTAAAAGAATTCGTCTGTTTTCTAATACAACATCCGACAACAAACAAACAAACCTCACCCGTGATGAATGTTCTCATTCATGATATTGCAGTTGACAGGCCGCGCTCCAAGCAAACAGTAATCAACATTATCAACGCATCTCATCTGATATTGCGCAATGATCACTCTAAACTAAGCTTAACAGTTACACAATGATTGCGGCAGACGACAGGAAGAGCTCCAATTAAACCAATACAACATGGTCAACGGTAACTACGTACTGTACGGCGACCGACCGGCCTCAGAGTCGGAGGTAGTGGACGACCATGTGCAGACACGCACGGCAGAACGCAAGAACAAGAGGAAACCCACCAGGACAGCCAACGAACTCCAGCGCACACTCAACATGGCCCAACTAGACAACGAAACAGACTCCATCAAATACGAAAAGAAAGCAAAAGAACCGAGACTCCTCCGCTACGTCCCGACCACAGACGTTGAAGAAAACTTTGTCACGGAAAAGTTTGAAACCTACGACTTAAAACCGACAGAGGAGCGACCGAGACGATACGCTTTTCAGAAAAAGCCGAAAAATCCCGCCGACGGGTCTGTTAACTATGCATATTCGAGGTCTAGTAGTAGCTGCAGCTCGCCCAATGGTAACTTGCCTACAATATCTGAGCACGTAGAGCAGTACAGCACGTACAGAGCTCAGCCCCTGCCGAGCCCGCGCGACTCAGACCTCGCACACCCATACGAACACAAACTGGAAAAGTATTTCTACAAGCAAAAAGAGGCCAAGAAATTCCCTTCTAAGGTGAACTACGAGGTAAGTGTAACTTTCATTTTCCGTAACACTCGCAATTTAATACCTTTCACCCTACAAATCTTCCATCACTTCCAGTTACATACAACTGAGGAAGATTAAATCCGTAATAGGTTTTAAGCTTAATAAAACCACTTTTACTAAATCGCTAGTGAACGTTCTGTTGCCGGCCTATGGTAATAAAACCAATAAATAACGTTTGTCTTTGCTTTTGATAAATTGGATAAGATTATTATACAATGAATAGATATTGTTATGTAAGACACATCTCGCTGCATAAAAGATCGATGGTATCGTGTTTTTGGATCACGAAACGAATAAAAGTTATAGTTTGCTTCGGCTGGTAACTACCAAATTTATAGCCCCGCAGTATACGACATTTCACCGAACATAACATCCAATAAAATTAATAAATCACCGAAACGATATCACAATTTATTAGTTTTTTAATTGAAACAAATCTATTCTGTGATAAATGTACATATTGCATCACTTTATGATGTGAGCGAGTTCTTTGAAAAGGTCAGTTTCAATCAAGAGACATTTCAGTTCCTGGGCAGTTATATTAGCCGTACGCTTAAGAAATGATATTTAAACGATATCTAATCTACTCGTTACTTGTATACGTTTTGGTCTGCCAGAGTTACAGGGTATTTAATGTAGAACATACATGCAGTATCTGAGCCCTTGTGATTAACGCAGGGTGATCGTATCAAACTGTCTTCCGGGTTGAAGTAATATCTAATACCAGGCTGAGTACCACATGTTTCGTATCGTAATTAATACGCATAATTACCGTAATTTACTACTCGATAACGTAACACCAGCCGATAACGTGTGTAATTTGATCGAATAGGTTAGCTTGATATATTTTATGAGTTTTTTATGAGCAAGCTTTTAAAGTATCGAATTACGTGTTGTTCTCTGGTTGTCAAATGGAAATATTATGCTACTTAACACGAATGTAATATTTATGTTATTGATTTTAATTTGCAAGTATTTGCCCATCCCTAAATTCTAAGCCAAAATGTAGCACACAATTTTTTAATATTTTCATTATCAAGAATAGTACGTGTGCTTTAAGCGTTTCTAATCACTTTACAAATTTTAATACGGTTTTCACATTTATATAGAAAGTAATCTGTTTGTATAGTATGTAATTTATTCCGTATTATTAATTATGTTGTGGTTCAAACACCAACATGAAGTAGGTACCTAAATCAACAAAAATGACAACATTTGAAATAAGTTCTGTGAAAGCTCGATATAGATTTTAGTAATTCGCAACAGCTTTTATGAGCTTATGATTAAGTTTTTATTTTCCTGCTTACTCAACTGGCTTTTTTAATCACGTGTTAAAATGAATTTTATAGTTATGAGGTGACTTCACAACAATGACATTGTATTTTTGCTTTCACTAAAAGTGATATTGAGAAATATTGAGAGCCCTTTTTTGTTACCTACATTACTTAAATTGACAATCAATCTGATAAGATATGTTTTTCGACTACAGGAAAAAGCAGTCCTTTAAATAAAAAAACAACATCGAATAACGAAACAAGACAATATACAAATTATAGGTTGATATATAGCCTTAAGCCTTTCTCGATAAATGGTCTAATCAACACAAAAATAATATTTCAATTCGCACCAATAGTTCCTGAGATTAGCGCGTTCAAACAAACAAACATACAAACAAACAAACAAACTCTTCAGCTTTATAATATTATAATACAATGTAATAGTATAGATAAAATAAAAACTCAGTAAGTAGTAAGTAAGAAGCTAAAACATTAAAAGTCTAGCTTCTCAATGATGTCAACGCATTTAATGATACTTTAACACCCATAACAGGTTTGTATGAATGCGGCGTCACACATAAATGTTACCTACTCGTAGGTAGGCATATTACACTATCGTATATCAGATCAATATTCATAAATTCACTAAATTGCAGTTTAATCAGGTGTGAAAGAAATAAATTCTGCCTCTACCTATAACCGATAATGCCGATGTAGCATTTGCATTTCAAAAGATTTCAAACTAAACACACGAGTAACAGTTTAATACAACATTATTAATATATACGCTTAGTAAATAATATACCTAGTTAAAACATGACCTATCTTTGTTTAATAAAAAAATACTATATTAAAATATGTATTTATTTTCCATTAATACCTACAAAAGTCATGGACTGTCTTGGATTGGATTGAATGATTCTAGTTTAATCAATGCGTTATGGTGTTACTTACCATAAGCTGCAACAATAAAAAAATGAGTGTAATATCAAGAAAAAGCATAAGTTCAATTTCTTTTTACATTTACGAAAAAGCCTGCTGTTTGAACCACTACCGTTGTACATGCAGGCTTGTGAGCACATTATACTTTTGTCATATTCTGTGACTCAGGTCCAGGGTAAGAAAGTAGCTATAAAATTGATAACGTATGTCTGTTGTTCGATTTCCTAATGAATGTAGGTTAACCTTTATTATGGCAATAAATAGAGCTGATTATTATTGTAATATTTAATCAGCTTACCGCAGTGTTGTAACTGAATTTTGAAACCGATGTGAATATATTATTATATTGTCAAGCCATTATAATAATGCGCTTAATCATGGTTTTTGGAACTATAAAATACAATTTGATAATGATGGCGACTTCGATGAAAGTTCTATTGATTTGTGTTAAATTGGATAATCAAAATCATGACCTCATTTTCTAAAGCCCTGTTCTTTAATCGGTTATTTGATAAAACAAAGTTTGTACTTAAGTTATTATAAAAATCAATTTATATAGTTTCGAAACGGAAAGTGGTTGCATTCTGGACAAAAAAAATTGTGTTTGTTATTCGTAGTTCTATATGAACGAGTGATAAAAAAAACACACCTAATTAATAATTTCAATAATTGATTCTAACTCAACAACGCCACACCAATCCAACCAAATATGTACTTATTCATAAGTATTTTAGTGAAAGAGTCATTTATGTAACATTTCCATACGTTCAATTCAACCGGTAGCACAAATGGACAAACATAAATGTGACCATTGAGATGAATACTTACATTCCGAGAGATCATTATCATAAGAGACGGCGGGACTTGTGGATGATATTCAAATACGATAATCGATAATTGGATTCTAATTTAATGGAGCTATTTAAATATATACGATCGTATTAATCTCTTTATGTTATTATGCGTCTACTTTCTTCAGTTGGATACGTAGACGATATAATCCAAAGACAGGTAACTTTTTATCTACTGGTTTAAATAAACAGATTAATTTAACGAATTTAACAACGATTTTCGTTAAACAGTGTTTTAGAATGTAAGAAAAAACATCATGGATCAACTAATTCAATTTATTCTGGTTTCTGTAAGACGCGTAACTCCTTTACCAACTGAAACGATGCTGGGTATTTCACGCAAGATAAAAGTTGTCCTGTGTAGCACTTTTGTAAGTAATTTGTATCAGACTCAGATTAGACAAATTCTATTGTGCGCTAGCAGACATAACTATCAAGAGTGTATGCGAACATGTGAACAATCAACGAATGGATTTATTTTATTCTCATATGTGTCGGTTAAACCGAATTTATTAAAAATAGTTCCTAAGAAAGGAGGTCATAAACATTCCATCCTTTCCGCACAATTTACCTCCTGCTTTTACACATTCCGCAGGATTGATTCAATCTGCACAGAACCGGGACGAGTAGCGTAGGTACTAGAATAGAGGCCCATGCTCAGCAGTGGGTGATAACGGGCTTGCGCGAAAAAGATGGTATTATTGTATTGTATTGTACTGGTTTGGCCGCTAAGTAGGTTTTTATGAAACCTATCGTACCTCATAATGATGTGTCTGTTAGGTTGTACCTATGTCATTATTCGGGGACATGTCGTGCGTCCGGTGCGCTCCACTGTCGTATTCTATTTTAAATAAGATAAATTAATTTCACGTGGATTGCTCTACTTTTTTTTTGTTTTACATAATATGAACGTAAATCATAAGAGATATCAATGGAGACATTTTTGTGTAGATATTAAGTTAATTAATAGACTAGACAATGTGCAGGCTGAATGGTCATTTATTATATTGTTTGTATTATGTTATAATTGCACAATTTTAATAAAATATTATGCTTACTTAAATAACATCACGCTGCAACTAACAGGAGCTAAGGAACAATGGAAAATGTGGAAAAAACGGGGAAAATTATTCATCTTTGAGGGCTTCCGTTGCTTGCGCTGCGAAAATGGTTCAAGATATCAAAAAAATACGATAAGATAAGATTAACTCACTAGAACCGTTTTTATGAACATATGAACTATTCCACGCGAACAAAGTCGCGAGCACAGCTAGTTTAAAATAAAATTAAATACCTATTAGTACCTACTTAATACAGATAAGTATGTATATTGTAATAAATAATAGAGTAATTCGCTTTAAGCGGTTCTAATTGTGAGAATAAATAAATAAATAATAGAACATGTATTTGTTTTAAATTGGCAAAGTTTATGCAATTATTGCTAACATCAACGACGCTGCTGCTTTACCTAATACAAGTCAGCAGATTGTCGTAATAATAGATTGAATGAAATAAATACATTATAGTATATATAGCATTGTTCCAAAACAAGAGCTCCATTGCCCTCTGCTAAAGTGATATTTAAAAAAAATATCAGAATTTTATTTTAATTTTTTTTTTTATGTCCGCAGGGCTCGCACCCCGACAGCCTGTACCGCGTGTCTGCCGACGGTGTGACCAGCGACAAGATGGTGCGCCTCCTGCGCGTGCTGCGCTGGCCAGTCGCTCTGATGGCCGTCTGCATCGCCCTCGCTGTGTTCGTCTACTTCCTCATGCCAGGTGAGTATTACATGCCTAGCAGAGAGAGAATAAGTCCAGAAGCAAACGTTTTAAGATTTGCTGTTATACTAAATTTCATATAACTTAACAATGCACCATATCATTCATAAGACCTGCAATCAAGCATTGCAATAGCTTACAGCAATACGTTATTATAAATAATATTATACATCAATCTATAATTGTGAAGACATTCTACAGATCGAGAATCTTTTGTGTATCGGTTGTAACTGGGACTCAGTATAAAGTAGGTGAAATGAAAATTGTATCATCTAAGACGGTCAGCGGGGTCATAGGTTAGTTCGCACGTAACCGGAGGTGTGACCTACTAAAATAACGGACTGTTACAAAATACTGGCTGGTCCAATAAATTCATAAATACGACGCTGTGCCGCTTGTCAACCTCTCTTATTTAACTAATAATACGGACACAATTCCACGAAGGATTTATTTAATGTTATTACCATTATTGCTCATGTTTGCTTAAATTATGTAGCTGTTTTTGACGACAGCTGACAGAAAACTTAAAAAGATATTGCTCCTCATAAAAATGCAATAAAAAGGACGCAAACGAGGCCCAAGAAGGCATCAATTAAGCTCAGATTTGCATATCGAAAGCTTGCAACATGAATTCGCAAAACACTCCATCGTCGCGTCAAAACGGAGCCTGAAAAGCTCATAAAAAACTTTCAAAGCAATTATACTCCTTTTCATTTGCACATTTCTGCTTTGATAAGAGCTCGGACCTTTCTGAATGTTTTTGATAACTTCATAAATATTCAGCCGCTTTCACATTTCACACGCGAAGGGTTATAATAACAACAATATTTTAAATGTGCACTTGGCAGGGGGCCCCACAGTGCGCTGCGCGGGGCTCCACTAACGCACGGCCGGATGTGAGCTCGTATGTTTCTTTTGTCGAACTCAATTGTGTTTTTTATGCGCGGAGAATCGGTAAAATCGAAAGTTGAACTTCCCAAAACACCTTGTCTTTTGGATGCATCCACCTTTTAAGTTGCTCTACATTTGCTTTTGGTATTATTTTAGAAATCGTCGCATTGCCCACCCATTTGAGAATTCATTGAGCGGTCACGTTATTGACTTGAAACGAAAGAGCATTCGTGATTGTTTGTTTGCTTTTTTATTCTTGGAAATAAAATTACGTGTCAGCTTTGTTATTTCATTGAATTATCATGCATGTCGTGGAGTGAAGGAGAGAAATGCAAAATATCCACTTGACCTGCGCGACCTCACTTTCTTTTATCAGACTTTTTAATTAACACCTGTGAGTTGATGTTTACCATCTTGTAAAAATCAAGCATATTTTCACATTTTGCAGTGAGCTAAATAGCTTTTAAAATGCTCTTACGTAATGCCTAAATACCTAAGCCTTTGGGTAAGTAAGCTAACGATGCTAGTGTCGTATCTGAGAGCTTCCTTATGATGAGATCTACATTACTTATTAGATGCCCATCATAATCGTTTACACAGTTATTAATATTTGCGCCAATTCAAATCACGCAGATGCTAAAAATATAAAAAATAAATAAGATAACAATAAACTATTGTTTTTTTTGTTAATAAAGCATCGCGTTTCGTAGATAAAAATGCATATTTCTTTGTTTTTACTCTCAAAAAAGAAACATTAACGGTTCATTGCTGGCTTTGCTCGTTATATTTATTCTTCAACTAACCCTGTTTAGTATGAATTCCTGCTTCTGTTTAATAGCAACTCGTCGGGTGCGATGTCCTCAGGCACTTATATACAATTTACGACGGTGGCTGGTAAATTACCTAATGTAGTAGCGTAGTGCCTAGGGCTTTACAACGTTATTTAACGTGAATAAATCTTATAATCACTTAAATAGTAATATCATCAAGTTAAAAATTGAAGTTGTAATTATCTTCATACTAAATACATGCTTGAAAAAAATAAGAGTAACATAATAAAAAGATTATAAAACATCATTTTAATTTACATTAATATAAATATTGAAAACTAAGCTTTTATACTTTCATACAATGTGTATTCGCAGAACTGCGACGCAAAGTATGGGGAGTCCCTTTCCTAATAATCTTTATAAATAAAAATGAATTGTTGTTCGTTAGTCTGATTAAAACTCGAGAACGGCTGAACGGATTTATCTTATCTTAGTCTTGAAATGTTCGTGGAGGTCTAGGGAAGGTTTAAAAGGGAAAAAAATAAAAAATAAAAATGAAATTAATTTATACAAAAGTTTAGGTCGCAGTACGAAGTCTGCCGGGACAGCTAGTTGTTGATAAAAAGTATAAGTTACCTATCAGTGTACCTGCATTTCTTGTATTAAAACAAGTATGCTTTTTACTTTAATCAATAAAGCAATCTCTTATAGGAACACTCAGAGGGCTCTCATTTATTTTATAGCTTGTATATTTTTCATCACCACATGAAGGTACAAACTGAGTTCTAAATATGTATATATATTGCACTAGACTAGATTATGTAACACCTAATCGCTATAATTGGCAGTATGTCGGTATATGAGCCAGGAACACGCTTCAAATTGCACAGGTTAAGTCACGACTAACCACCAAACTAAACCTTATTTAAATTAATATTTTGCAAAATTATTAAATTCAGGGCACCGTTGATGAAAACCATCAGTTTTAATTTACTAGCACCAATTTCTTGCAACGTTTACTAAGTAAGTGAATTTATAAAACACAAAAAATGGAAATCACAATCACGTTTCAATATCTGGGGGTGTTATAAAAAGCAAGCTATTGAGAAAAGCAACTTAACTAGATACGAGTTAGAATGCGTATTCCTCATCTAAATCAAATTGATTGAGATAAAAAAAATTGCCTATCATCGCTAAAACATAATTTGTATTCTATTTAACACCGTTTCTGTTAAATCGTGCAAGTGTTGAGTAATTCCCGCGGACGTGCATCAGTCATTCACGTGCCTATTAATCTAGGGATTGCCGCTTGTGACATCTTGAACTCGGCTTTCACTCGGATCGAGCTGTTTTCTTCTTCCTACTATCACTCGCGATGGTTATAAATAAACAAATAATAAAAGAAAAAGATGACAAAGAACTTACGTAAATTATCGCTAAACGTGGTTGAACGCTTTCATCATGGCTCGCTAGATTATTTGTTATTCATATAAAACATGTACATTTTATTAAGAGGTAAGATAAAGTGCGCTGTAAATCTATACTAATATTATAAAGCTGAAGAGTTTGTTTGTTTGAACGCGCTAATCTCAGGAACTACTGGTGCGAATAGAATTTTTTTTTTGTGTTGAATAAGCCATTTATCGAGGAAGGCTTTAGGCTATATAACATCACGCTGCAACTAATAGGAGCGAAGAAACAATGGAAAATGTGGAAAAAACGGGGAAAATTATTCATCTTTGAGGGCTCCTGTAGCGTTCGCTGCAAAAACGGTTCAAAATTCAAAGAATTAATGCCCAAAATAACTATTCCACGCGGACGAAGTCGCAGGCACAGCTAATACTATATATTAGATATATATTAATAAAAACAGAAATTAATAAAATTCACACCGATCCACAGGAAAGATTAGCCAAAGCAGAAATTTGGTCAGATACGGTTTGTCGTAAAACTATTTAAGATAATGACTTTTATAGTTCTAAACTAGTGCATATCCTGTCTATAAATTTTAGATTCCAACAATAATTAGCGATTTACACATTCCACAGCTAATTATGCAATTCGTAGACGATTTATAAAAAAGTCGTAAACATAACAACGATGATATTTTTATGTCGTTTTATCACCGTATATGGTACTAAGCTCTTTAGTTCCATTATACTTAATACATAATATTTCATTTAGTATCTGGAATTTTTATTTTTATTATTTAGAAGAATGTAAAAGATGTCTTTATTATTGTGTCACGGTGGCAATAAAATAAATTAACTTATCTTTTGATGGCTTTGTTGAAAGTGGTATTAAAACCGTTTAGGTTTCGAGCTACTTTAGATGATAATGGCGAGATGTCATGTTACATCATAAATCGTGTTTGTGATGCTGTATGGATATTGGATTTATTTGGTCATTCACGCATAGGCGTATTTGTGGGCAGGAACAATATAATAGATACTTCCGTATAAATTTATTTTTGACACAAAAATTACTAAACATACGACCTAATATGCATTTTTAATCAAGCTATGCAACTCACATCTCTAGATCGTTCATTCATTCATTCATTCACTCACGGCACTTGCACTGGTCTTACAGACAACATCGAGTCCGGCGACGCATTCAACCAGACCCTGTGGGACCCGGCGGCGGCTGGCCACAAGACACTCGGCACCCCGCTGCACAGGCAGCACCTGCTAGACAAAACTGCACCTAAACACAATGATGGTATGGTATTTAATCACTTGCACGATTTGGGAATCTTGAGTAAGAGAAATTGCCAACGTTTGGAGTATATTTTGGGACTTATCCACCATTGGGGTTATCCACCAAGCACTTGTATCTATGTGTACACTTTGCACAAATTTACATTATGTATGTAGATGTGATATCAAGGCATAAAATAGTTGATGATTTATTTATTTTATTCTATTCACGTCTTAGCCACAAATTTATATTTTAATAAACGGTTAGATAGCACTCAGTATCATGTATCAGTATATACACATGTATTCATAAATTGGGCAATCACTTATAACTAACATTAATATTCATGAAAACATTGTGAACGGAATAATTGCAGGTACGAAAACGCCGGAAATCGATTTCTACGACGCTGAAAGCGATAAAAACATCGATTATGTGCCGGTTACCGACGCCAATGAGATGAGGGTGCAGCCCATTCAACCGGTCTTCCCTTCCCACATTACGTTAGAAGTCCAGTACGGAAATGAAAAGGCCGATGCGGACAAACTGAGAACTCCAAAAGTATTAGACGCCAGCACTCCTTCAGCTGACTCTACAGTCAAACCACACATCACGCTCAAGCCAGAGAAACCGCTAGCAGTCTACTTCAAAGATCTGAACGAAGCAACAACAATCGCAGCAGAAACCATCTCAAGAGCGGAGACCGTGAACGAATTTGCGAACTACGGAGACAAACAGACTACAAAGAAGGTTGACTATTCCACAAAATCACACCCCACAGCGTACAAAGATCATAGTCCTATAAATTTGAAGCCTGTCAATGTGAAGCAGTATTTGGTTACCGAGCCAGAACTGCCTCCAGAAGTTGAAGAGTTCTATGGCCCCTCTGCACCGGCGAATGTTGAGGCTAACTTCACATCAGGCCACTCGATGCTCTTCGGCATCTCAATAGAAGATGCTGAGAAGTTAAAGTCTACAACCCAGAGTTCGATATACAATACCAGGGTGTCTCCCACACTGCCGACATGGCGTGAAGGCGACGACTCCACCACTAAACACTACCCTCCCGTCAATTATACTGCTGATGATGGTAAGTCTGTTTTACTCTTGAAATAAGAGCATGCAGTTCATAGGTGGTGGAGATTTGAAGTACGTTAATTTTTTTTCAATATAATTTAAGGGATAAATATAGTCAAATAGATCTAATAATAATAATAGGAGACACACTCTTACACCAACGTCAATAACATGCACTTGTACCAACAACACATTTTCTCAACTAACAAACGCACAGAACAAACCAATCAAACTTGCCTTTACTAACCCCATACAGCACTTCAACTCAAGCATGAAACAAAGTTCCAATTCGTAAACAAAACAAAAGAATCCTAAAAGACAAAAATCTTGCTTCCAGCGCCATTATGCCGGTCCACGCGTTACGCGCTATGCCGTGGCGTCTTACACTACGACCTCGCTGGCTTCCCCGTGAAGATCGATGGCATAGACTTCGCAGCCTTCATGCCCCACATCCAGTACCTGGTGGGCTCCAACTGCAGCCAGCGCTCGAGGCAGTTCCTCTGCGCCCTGCTGGAGCCCGAGTGCCACCCCTACCCGCACCAAACCAAGATGCCCTGCTATGATCTTTGTAGATGTAAGTACTATTAATGCATATTCAAGTACAGAGTAAATAGAATTCGTTTCTTTTTTAACAAATCTGCTACGAGTATATTACTCGTATATTTCTTAAAACACATTACAGTTGCGCTTAGAATCTGAGAGTAAATATACCGCTATACAATTTAAAAACATCCCATTGTACATTAATTACGTAAGTAAGAGAGAAAAAACAAATATTTTTAACAAAGAAACAGCTGTATTTTAGTTTCCTACAGAAAATCTTATAGCAATTACCAACAGAATCAATATCCACGTTTGCTATATGAAAAATATAAAGACATCGAAACATAAAAAGGCCGATATTAGGATATCCTTAATTTAAAATTCATTATTTCCCTTCCAGCAATCGTGGACTCCTGCGAGGGTTCCATCTCCAAGACCCTGATGTCGGCATTCAACTGCAAGCATTACTCGGAGACCGACTGCATCGCGGCCCGAGCTCCTTGCTACGAGCGAGAGATGACCTGCGGGGATGGGACGTGTATCCCGAGGGAGTGGGTGTGTGATAACAAGAGGGACTGCCCTGGAGGAGAGGACGAGGCTGCTTGCTCGTCGTGTGCTAAGAATGAATACCGGTTTGTAGCAAACAATCTTCGTTATCTTATAATCGGTACCTAAAGATCATTTCTTGTTAGTGAAACTAGGCTTAGTAAGGTAATTGTATACTAGACCGATAAAACTTAGTAAATTCGTATGTGAGAGCCAAACCATGTGTCGAGAATTTTCAATCCACTTTAATGGCTTCAGACATGATTTAAAGACTGTAAACATGCCACTTCGTCTTACTGCTACGTTCACCCATCCAAGGACTAAGCTATGGAGTATTTTTCCATTGTATCAACTGCTTCTAACTTTTTAATTTCATTTATCTCTATTTCTTGTTAACATTCAGTTGCAGCAGCGGCGGCTGCATCCTGAACCGCTGGCTGTGTGACGGGTACGCTGACTGTCCTGGCGGCGAGGACGAGGTGGAGGCCTGCGACCACCACGCGGAGCCGGGGGAGGAGCCCGCGGGCTCCGCCCCGGCGCCCGCCGTGCGCAGGCCACACAGGTTGCCGGGGAAAGGACAAAACGGGGACTTTGGGAAGACTGGTACGATTTGACATATAATAATACATGATATTGTAGTGTGGTTGTGTTCCAGCCTTAATATAGTATAGTAATATAGGCGTGACCAAAATATAGTTTGACGAAACTGTTTTACTATTGAATAAGAACGTGTCTATTAATTAAATTTCGCCACAATAATTTTAACAGTTTCCTTTAAATTTAATAACCTTATAATAAACATCATGTTCTTGTTTCTTCCATGTAACTGTCTACACACAAGTAAATTAATGAATAATGTTTCTTTCACAGGAGAGAGCGATAACAGCAAAGAGCTGCTGGTGACCAGCGACAGCAACAACGGTTTCAAGAGGAACTTCACTCGCAGACCTTCCCTCGCTCGCCTCTCCCCATACACTCGCTCCACCACACCACCGCCCAAAGAAACACCACAAATGAGAGACTACAGACCCTACCCAGTCCAAGAACAAGAACCTAAAGACACAACCCACAAGCCAGAAACAAATGACTCCACAGAAGACATCAACATCGGAGACCTAGGCATTTTTGATGAAATAAAGAAAGCGGGCAACGAAAAAGCCAACGAAGAAACACACACTCGTAAACCGAGTGCACAGAAAGCCAAAACTAAACCAGTGAAACCCGTGGTAGCACCAACTACGATCAGAGCGACCAGGCTTGATAAAACTATCAATAAGTTCGAGAAGGTTATTGATGGCGTTGGATTGATGCAGGTAAATAATAGCCCTGTGAATCACTACATTTTTATCCTTTTTTATATGTACTCGTATGTGTATAACCTTCTTAGGATATTGTTTGTTTAAATGTTTCAATCTATTTCGAACTAAAGACATACATACATAACTTTTTTTTAATAATTTTACCAAAGAACAAAGCCCAAAACAATGTAATAATATGAGATGCAGAAACCACTCAAGTTTCGAGACTTCAAACAACGACTGATTCTATAGATTCAAATTCGAACAAATGCTCATACTTATTCTCAAATGTATATTACAGAAACAAGTCATGGAAGACCAGGAACTGCCTCCAGACTCTCCCGAATCCAACGCTACTACCGTCGAGAAAGAAGAGTTCCCAATAGCCCAGAGGCCTGGCGCTGGTTCCATCAGCTCCCACGTATCACCCTGTCCAACTGGAGAACTGAGGTGTGTTGATGGCAGATGTATCACTCTGGCACAACTCTGCGACGGTACCATCGACTGCACTGATCATGCTGACGAAGACAACTGCTTCACGTGATAGTTGGGTTCAGGACCTTTTTACTGACATCTCGTGGTAGGTCTTCGAATGGTCTCGATGGTAGTTTAAAGTGTGTATGTGGTCTGATTTGATTGTGAATGAATTCCAACAGTAATCTCTGCTATTGGAGGTCGTAAAATTTATGGATTCTATCTATCTTAGTATTGTAGAGATTGCTGTTGGAATATTTAAAGATGCTTTTAAGTGTGATTTGTTTAATTAAAGCGTATGCATTGGTTTGTGATACAAAGTTAAGTATATTAACATTATTGCCACATTTACTATGTACTTATTCTTTTTGAGCATCAATGCAAAATTTTGGCTTTCAAAAAGTCAATACAGGAATATCTTTGAATAGTCCTTAATTAATTGAGGATTTTTCTCCCGAATTTAGCCTTTGTAATCTTTGGCACACATTTTATTACGGTGCCTTTAAATTAGTTCTTTAAGTGTTCGCCAAGTTTTATTTAATTTTAGCGCTTAGAAATTATACAGTGTGTTTCAAACATAATCATTCTGTGATAGGATAAACAATGCATGTATTTTAAAGGATCTTTTAAAACCGATTCCGTCCGTTATAAATTAAGCATTATGATTTTGTATTTTAGTTGATGTGTGAAAATAAATAGAGTGTTACAAATAACATTTCCAAGAAATTAAATGTACCTTACAGTATAATGTAGGTACCCATAAGCTTAGAAGTTAAGTACGCATTTTGTAAATATCGACTATTTATGTTAAAGCTTAGATAAGATAACACTATTTGTATTAATTACTAACGTTATAATTTCTATGTTACTCTATTTTTAGTTTTATAAATTTGACAATAGGAAACTGATACTGATCGGTACTATGTCAAAGTAATATATTATAAAAGTAAATACATTTGGAAAACAGTTCAGCCTAACTTCAGTACAAATAATCTACATAATAATATGAAAAACATACTCAATATCTATCTCATTATTAAAAAAACATCTTCCAACAAAATGTATTAAACATAGAATTTCATAGATTTATCTCTACAGATTGTTGTTTTAACGAGACGTCAAGTTGAAATACCTGCCCCCTTAGACAAGAGCCGTAGTTTAGTGAGCGTACTGACGCTCGCCTAAGGAATAGAAATACCAATGTATGGGAGTGACGTAGCATGTCAATCGTCGCGATGTCAATCCCATACATTGTTCCTTCTATTCTATAAGGGAGCGACAATACGCTCACTAAAATACGGCTCTTGTCTAAGGGGGCAGATATACGACAGTCTATTTTCTTGTCGAATTAAACTATCTCTTTATTAATTTTAATTTCACTTACTAATTGCACGCAATTAAAAATCCAGAGTAAAGTCATAATAACATAGGAATAAGTGTTTGATTAGCGATTGATCAAAATCAATTTGTGCGATCTTTTTGTGTGGTGTGACTTAGTGGTTAGTAAACGGATCTGTGAATCTTTTAAATGATTTTTCAGTTTACCTAATTAAAAAAACAAGATCTAAGTTTAGAAAGAAACAAAAGAAATTGCAAGTAAGAAGTAAAGATTAACACTATCTTTACAAAAATTAATTGCAAGTTAGAGGTAAAAAATAAAGAAAGGTACGCGTTGATGTCTTTTGTACTGCCATTATAGGTTTGTGAGAGCGAAAGACACAACTCGTGCGATTCGTAGATATCATTATTAAAATTATATTTTGTTAGGTCTCTTACTTTGTATTAACTGTATTATCTTATTATGTAGAACCAAACTAGCGTATTAATATTACTACCTATATCTTTACATACTCATGATTCTGACTTGTGACGAGTGACGATTTTTTACTCTACCTGTATTGAATTTTTATACTTTACTTTTATTAAAGTTTATGCCATGTTATTGTACATATAATCTGTGTATCATTTTTCCTTTGTTTAAAATATAATGTAGATACCTACTGAGACCTGTGACTCAGATGCCTAAGAACAAAAAAGTGTATAAGTATGGGTTTCACTGAAAAAGTAAACTTTTTAGTTACTAAATAGCAGTTGTGTCTCAGGGCAGTCACAAATTTCCCGCCATGATTTTTCTTCTTTTCTATTGGCTTTCTTTTCTAACTTTCGGCCATAATCTATCTCCACTTTAAAATTCATACCCAATCCCCAAAGCTACTACTTTACTAAACTACGAGTACATAAAGACTTCCAAAAACTACTAGGTACATCACTAAACGACAATGTACATGTGTAACTTCTAAAATTTTATAAAAACTAAATGTTATAAATTCAATTTGACGAGATATTGTAATTTGTGTAGCATATTCTGTGATATTAGTACTTATACCTATACCTATGTATGTTACAACTTTACATTATCAATAAAGATTCTTTATCTTTTATCTTTATCTTTATATTAAAAAGTAGCATCACTAAACAAAATGAAGACATAAATAAAAAAAATTGGCACACAGATACCCACGGGTCACGCTCAATGATCTACTGAGTCATCACACCAGCCACATTGAACGGAATGACTCTCCAAAACAACAACCGCTAACAACAATCAAAATACTACTTTATTCCAACATTCTAGAGAATATATTTGATTGACAAGTATCATTCTAGAAATAGGTACAGTTATCACTAGATTTTTTGGTTTTTCATTCATAGAATTGAGGATTACCTCATCGATGTGATGGGATGTAAGTAAGGTATTAAGTATAAGGGGCTCTTCCCCTAGGTAATTTATATGTTTCATGATCAGCTAGTATTTACATAATACATATGTATTTAAACGTTAAACAGTATGGATGGAACTAGATAGTTTTGTGATGTATGGAATGTCCCAGAATTTTTTATTTAGTTTATTTATAAACCGCCTCCAAAAAAGAAGATTGTCCGTTGACACAGTAGGTACCTATTATAATTTTGGTGGTTTAGATAGAAATAGGATAGATATTGTGTTCAAGTACGGGTTTGAAGCGTTTGAATTTGATCTTGTAGTGTATATATTTCAATTGTCTTCTAATTTGTTGGAAACGATATTGCTATTTTAAAAAGATTTGTTGTAGCTTAGGAAGGAACCCATTTAAGTTTTTAAATATCAGTTCGGCTGTTCCAGCGATAGGAAAAATGTACTAGTATTGAAACCTGCTATTTTTTATCATCATCATTATCACAATTTTAAGGGCGAGACCCTTGTCAGTGGAGCATGCGCCACCCTTCCCGGTCATCTGCCAATTCCTTGACCTACTTATTTTTTTATACATAGAATATAATTTCAGGCAACTAGTTATTTCTGTAGGTAATACCTTGGCCCCTAAACTCGTCTCTGAGTCCGTGTCAAGTCGGTTCTGTTCCGGGAGTTTATGCCTCGCCTTGTCGTGGTTTGTTTTTGTAGTTTCGCACTAAGGTCGCCCACTGCGAAGTTTCCTCGTTTACCTTATCTATTACTTGCCTAAATTTAACAATCTTAAAATTATCCTTGTTCCTATCTTTTGATTTGATCTTTGATGATGCACTTTTATTGTAGGTACCTATGTGATTAATCTTAGTACCTATACCACCCTCTACTTCAATGTAGCGCCTGTAGCTCTGCTAGCGGAGGTATTCGTATGTGATTGCTGATACGGTTTATTCTTGGATTCGTACCAAATAAAAATCAATTTCATTAAAGCGCTTCCGTGGGGAGAATAACACTTTAAATAGGAGGGTTCGGCTGGTCACAGGTTAGTCACTCTTATACGATAGCTAGAAAAAGTACAATATTTATGAAATATTCAATTTATAACACTTGGTAACTTTATTCAATATCATTACCTACTGTGGTTCGAAAAATATATAATTTATTATCCAGGTAACACGGGTCCAGTGTCTAAACTAGAGCTGAGTGAATAATGCGTGCGTTGCACGTTTCAGCACAATAGCATACTGGATCTTTACAAACATGTACATATGTATACAGGCTTATATGTAACTCATCTTATATGACGTACGCATAGCCTCATTAGTATTTTTTTATACGTAGTTTAAAAAACATAGAATTGATAGTGCCTGTAATTACAAAAAAATGCTGTAAATCTAAACATAAAGAAGCCATTTGGCTTCAATACCAATATAAAATTAGCCATAGTATTCAATCGATCCTGTTTTCTACGTGATTCTACCAAATCAAGTACATCGGGACCCCATGAAATGGAAATAATAGTAAAGACGAACCCGACGCCAAGAAATTGGAAACATGACTATAAAGTTAGTTATTGCTCTAGTTCCCAGTAACCTTGTATATATAATGGTACAGCAAGATAACACATAGTTATTGCTCTATTTACTACTAACCATGTATATATGCTGGTATATGGCGAGGCTGTGTCATCGACCGGGGCGCTAGAAAGCGGTGACTCATCATCACGAGACGAGACTAACCGGTGTGTCTGCACTCAGGCACTGTACTTGTAGGTGTTTACTTTCAATAATATGTGGGTAATGTAGGGATAGTAAATACTACTTAACACAAATCTCTAGTAAATTTAATCCGAGTGGCAGGAGATGATGTAGAATCGAGAGGAGTGGCGTCTCTTTGTGTCGGAGGCCAGGATCCACTTTGGGTCGCAGAGCCACATTAGTATGTAGTAAGTAAGTATATTTAATAGTCGTCATTTTATCGAGGGTCGTAACTCTCTCTCCTTCAGAATTGATTCATAAGCGCCGAACATATAATAGCACTTTCTACCAGGACTCAGGACCCAAATCCTATTTATTTATTTATATTTATTTGTTCATACTTGCACACATACCTACAATTTTATAAAAAAAAATACATGTGCCCCTGGAATTGGTGCGTAGCAAGAGACAATGGCTTCTATAGGTAATTACTCAAAATAAAAAATAAAAATAAGTACCTACCATTACTAAAATAATCATGACACAGATAGCCGAACATGAATTTCATTAATTTAATTTGTTGAAATGATACAAGGTTTCTTTTCGTCTATATCAACTTCCATAAAACAACCTCCTAAGTATCTTGTCCAGTAGTCCTTGAATCCATACTACATACGCTGGAGTATTTTTAAACTGGTAATGATAGCAAAAAGTCTAGATCCCGTCTAGGTCTAAATTTAGACCTGGAGATGTCTAGGACAAAAAGTTGATAGCATACTGGTCTAGACTAGAGAGCTTTATATGGCCAGGTGTGGTGGATGAATGAATAGGTTATTAGAAACTCGGAAGTAGATAAAAATGTGTGCGCTGAGAGGCGACTATCTCGGACTAAAGTGACCTATTTACTTATGATAAATGTATATAAAAAATAAAGAAAAAAATACCCCAAATTATATTATAAAAAATTACTTAAAAACAAAACACAAAGCCTCATGCAAGGTAGTCAAAATATTATTTGTACAGTACAGCATTTAGAATACATAGATACTTTTCTTTTCGATTCAGATAAAAAATGTTAAAGGTAGTCAGCAGTAGTGTCCAAAAATACGCTTTAAAAACCACGAAGTAAGCTTACGTTTGACTATGGCCTGCCTGATGTTAAGCACCAATCAGTTTAAAATGTTTTCACTTTTAAAAAACTGACACTTGCATTTAAGGCTGGGATATACTCGTCTATAGCGAACACTGTCACTCTGGGTAGAAAAGAACGAGAAACACTATGGCGCCGAAATCGCTAAAATCTACCACTTTCGTTGGAAATTAATTAATTAATTAGAAATATAATATTGAATCGAAATTTTACTCCAGCAGTGTTGAGTCATAGTTTATTTTACATCACTCAAATTAATTTTAGAAATATGCGTTTGAAATTGTTTAACAAACTAAGTGTGTTAAGGCCAGCTAAAATTCAAAAAAAGACCTAACTTTGTGTTTTTTTTCTATCGAGGAAATTAATAGTCAACGTGTTTCGGAAACAGTAGTGTGATTAAATATATGATCAAGATTAAAAACAAAAAAAAAATGTTCTTTTAACGTAAAGACTTTTGGCTAAAAAATTTTTTATAGTACCCCGTTTTCTGAACTCATAGGTCCTTAAATGCATTGCAATAACACGAGCTTTACAAACTCAATAGAATCTTAGAAATGTACTCATAAACACATTCCAGATAAGTGAATAAGCAGAATGTGCATTGAAGAGATTCAAACAAGAAGGTTTTAAATATTTGCTTTCAATGGCGCTGGGCTATTGTTCGATGGCTGGACCAATGGAAGTAAATAAACAACACATTCGTGAGGTAAACAAACTGCATGCTGAGCCTATGCAGGGAGGCATCTAGGAGGACCATGTCTTTTTGAAGGAGGTTAGCACTATTAAACTAAAATAAATTTTGTGAAGAAGTGTTCGATATTATTATTTTCATTGATGTTTCTTGGATATGTGAACACTGCATAAGTTAAGGGATTAAAAGATGTAGATGTATTTTTTTAAGTAATATATAATAGGTACTATTTGAATGTACAAAATAGTTGCTTCAGCATTTAGTAATTGGTAAGGAAATAACTAGAATGTAAATAAAAACATACGATAATGTAATGAGTTGCCTCATAAATTAACAGAAATATACATCTGATTTCACAATTTTTGAATAAGTTAAAAGGTTTTTTTTACGCGCAATAGGTTTACGTTTGACTACAGCCTAACTGATGTTAAGTATTGCTGCAGCCTAGGGTGTAACACGCTTACCTAGAAGATACCTATTAACTCTAGATTTGAAAACCCCTGGATTGTAGTTCGCAGGAAACACAGATGATATGATATGTGAAAAAACACCCCTATCACCTCTCCCTGACTCCATCCCTGGCCTTCAGACTGGTTTGTCCACCCTCGGAGTTGCGAATGCTTTCTAAAGAAGTAAAGAGTTCGGAACACGCTCTAATCACGTAACACTGTTTGGTAACATTTAGACATTTTACATTCTAGGACTTAAACTAGCCTCTGTGAGAAATTAACTAAGATAAAAAAAACTAATAATTTTTAAATTTATTGGGTTATCTATCCACATGGTTCTAGCTTTGAGAACCAATCACTCAAAATAATAAATAGTAGATAGGTACAAATTACATCCTCCCTTGAGAGTTTTGTCAGTGATATCTCTTTGTTTCAAAGTAAACTCGGGTAATTAGCACCTGATATACCTTTTTTTTAAAAACCGGCTCACCTGCAAAAGACATACCGTTGGTACCGTTGGGTTATTTTTAGCATTTAAAGAATCGCCCAATACCAAATAGGTCATCATGATTCATGACCTAACATTTGCCTAAAAAATATGTGCTTGTCTCATCCCTAACGCCTACGAGACACTCCAAGCAACACAATAGCAGTGTTATAACAATTTACCATCACCAGAGTTCCATTACGACATGCAAACAAATAAAATAACACTTGACTAGACTTTAGACTGCAATCAAGTAGGTAAATATCGCTTGAATCACCACAAATACGAGTAGGTACCTAACAATATCAATATCGAAATGTACGGTGGCTTTATAAAGGCTTTAGATTCACAAAGATTATGAAGATGTGTGTGTGGAAGTGTTTATTCCTTCTCGTTGAAACGGCTGAGCCGTTTATTTATTTATTTATTTTAGATGAGATATACAAATAAATAAATAAATAAATATTCCGGGACAAGGATAATAGATATAGTTATAGACGTCAATTTCACTATGTATTGATTTGATTTAAGTACCTACATTATCGCGCGTAATGCCCAGACCTGACACTTAATATTAAAGCATAATTCTGAAAAAACCCCATGAAAAGTTACTAAGTTTCTAAAAAATTCCTGAATTTCTCAAAACTTTTCTAATCATGGTACGACTTAAGAGTGACAAAAACTGGCCTGATGTTAGGCGACGCTGCAATCTAAGCTCTCTTACGAGCTAGCTCTTGTATATGAAAATAATCAAACGAATGCGACTAGTTTCGATTAGGTATAATCGAATGGATAATTACATCTGCAACTTAAATTGTCGCTTCTACCACAGTATCATGCCTCAGTGGGTTTAGATGTAATGTACGAGATTATCGCCGCAATGTTTACAGATCATGTGAGTCATCGCATCTTATTGCGCAGCCAGATATAGCACGCAATCTACACACTACGCAAATACTATGTATAAATAATTTACGAGTTTTTACCCATACGAGTAAATACTTACATACTATATTATAAAACGTATTATATAGATGTACCTAATTCCTTACCTATGGCACCCTATGGTTAGTATTTTTTTTTATATTTGTTACAAAAACTTAACTAATTCGAAAATGTTTGAGACAACTCAGACCCATTTAGGTTTAAATTTAGGTATTACACCGGCTATCATGTCCAAAATTAGCTCGACATGTTTCGGAGCACTAAGGGCTATTTACTATATAAGTTTGCTCACATAATAGGTAAATTTAGTTATATTATTATATTACCAACTGGATATCCGTGGGTCGGATGACACGTTAAATTGTAGGTCCCGGCTGTTTGTCTAATATGGCAGTCAAGCCATGTCAAACTCTATAACTCTAAAAAAACTCTAACGTAAAATTTTGTAAGTAGGTAGGTAAGTACTTATGTAAAAAACTTTTTACATTTTTCTTAGGCACGGGGTAGGTAGGTACCTAAGGGAATTATTATGGGGATAGTTCTCCTTATACGGCATTATCTCCTATATCTCTCAAAAGAGTGTATCATATACCTACATATTAATAGGTACCGAAAATGAACGAATATACCTAGTAGGTATACGAAACAAACTTAATGTGGGAGAACGTAGAGATAAAATAATTTGATAAACTTATAAAAAAACTATCTTAAAGCCATGAATAAATGAAAAAAAATTACATGGTACCGTACCTACTATTAGTAGTACTAGTATTAGTAGTAGTTAGTTTTTTAAATGAATAAAAATAAAATCAAAATCTTTATTTCAGATTAATGTTATTTGCAGTAATAAAGTAGGCATGCTCGAAGGCTTGAGAAAGCACTTGTTGTGTTTCAGAATACACTTGTTGTGTTTGAAAATAGGTACCTAAGTGGAGTAATAATCTCTTAATTTACGAAAAAAACACATTATTGAAGCGGCGTTGTGAGAGAATGCGTACTACTTATAGCATTGTGGAACTGAGCAAGTACGCTGGTGATTCATTTCTCGGAATTGACCTTGCTATGAGTCATTCGCTGGAAGGCAGAGTCGGGGATACCGCGCGGCGCGCCTGTCTGCCGGCTGCTCGCTGCACGCACTCCGCTCACCGACCACCGCATTTTACTAAATTCGCTGTGCTATTTACAAAATAATAACAAATCGTGACAAAAATGTGCAACCGCGGCAGCTAAACAACAATTTTACCTAAGCTAAATTATTTCCTTTACGAATAGTTTTGTGTTCCTCAAGTTGGATATCATGATAACAAACATGACGTCATTCATTTTATTGAAGGTGAGTTTTTAAAGCTTTTAATTATAATAGGAAATTGTTATGTTAATTATCAGAGCATAATTTGCTAATTATATTGTGAGTGAATCATCCAAAAATCTTATCAGCTTCTTATTTGACTAAAGTAGCTTGTGACGTTTACAATATTACCCCATTCTGTCTGCTAGGTATCCTTTATCTTTTGTGTCTCTTTTTGTCACACCGACAAAAGGTTGTAGAGGAAAAGAGAGAAGACTATTTGTTATCACTTCTTTTTAAACTGTCCGCGTTATTGGTTACGTGTTGCTGTGTGTTAGAATGAAATAGAAACAAAAATGGCGAAAAGTTTGTGAAGTTTTGTTTGGTTATGTACAAAAAGTGTAGGAAAATCTGTGTTTTTCATTATTTGAGTATAATATCGATATTATTGTAACAATTACAAGCATATATCCTCACTGAAAACTAAAATCTACGTGACTATGTTATAAGAGTCCGGTGTGAAATGGTCAAGAAAAGTTGGCCACAAGCAATCACTTGTTGAACAAGTTTTCCAATTAACTTTTCAGACAAACTCTTTTTTGTTGAGGATGGATGGAGATAACGTGAACTGGTATCATGGGAAAATATCTCGAGAAGCCGCCGAGAAAGTTTTAAAGGAAGGTTTGTATTGATAATTTACAACAACAAGCGTTTATCTTTTGTTATTGTTAAATCATGTTTGCATGTTATGAAATGTTATTATTCTCTTATTACAGAAGGCGAAGACGGTGTTTTCTTGGTACGAGATAGCAACACATCTCCAGGGGATTATGTTCTATCGGTATTGCATCAGGTAAGATTTATTTACAATCCTTAACCTTGACTATCACAATCAAATTCCAATGGTGTTTCTGAGAAGCAGTATTGAGATGGCTAGTTAAAATTCACCTTGGTTAGAATCAATGAGGAAAATCTGCAAGTATGTATCTTTCCTCAAACACCTTTGTTTACCAAGGTAGTGTACTAGGTACTTGACAATATTATATTACTTGTTTCAGGGAGAGGTAGTCCACTATCAGATCCGAAGGCATGGTGAAGATGCTTTCTTCTCTATAGAGGAGCATACCACGGTGCATGGTCTGGACACACTCATACAACACTACAGGTGTGACTCCAACGGGCTGGTTACAAGATTATCTGTGGTCTGCAAGGGACAGCCTCCGCCCCATGAGTCTAGAACACAGGGAACCACAAATCTGTTGCATCGGTAAGTTTATTGATAAATAATTACCTACAATTACTTATAATAAGCTGTAGTTTGAAATGTTCTTACTATAAAATGTTGAAATGTATATATTTGAAATGTTCTTTCTTTGTATCAGCATTGCCATCCAGCGTGGTAATGCGGCCAGTATGCTGCCCTCTGGTAGTGGGCTGGAGCACTTAGATTATCTTTAGGCTTTTCTAAAGATTTTCTAAGTGCCCCTTTTTTGTAGTAGTTAGAAGTAGTATGTTTAGTTTTTCTTCCCTTGTTTTCATATTTTATTATTGTAAATAAAAAGTCTTACTATAAGGCATAGTTGGTCACAAAAGAAACTAGAGATATGCATAGTGAAGCAAACATATCTGGTAGTTACAAAAGTATAACTTGGCCATTGAAGTATATTTAACAACTCAAGCCTTTGTTTTAATATTTTAAAGAGCTTGAGGGGCTGGGTATCAGTTTGATTTGAATGGAGAGTAAAAACCCTGACATTAGAAAATTAGGAAGTATAATATTCTTAGATCTAAGTTTAACACTACTTGTTTAAACATACTTTACTTACTATAAAGTTAACACAGCGACTTTCATTGTCTAGAGATATTTAGATCTCAAACTGAGTATATTCTCAGCATTTTATCCAGGATCTACTATCCCCTCACACAATCTAACTAGATATATTAGCCGGTTAATTAATACCCCTATTGCAACAATAAGCTATCTCTAGTGGGATGTAGAGGAAGTTTCATTAAGATGAGTGGCTTCACCAATTGCCCTTAATTTTTCCTTTCTGTTTATTGTTCCTCCAATTGAAATCACTGACAGTCTTTTGGGCTAGTCTATTCACTGTTTGCTCATTGACATAGTATTATGCAGTGATGTTATTGTATGCTTTAAATTTATATTTATCACTTGTAGTACTGACTTCTCTCTTGAATCGTATTTCCTCATGACTGAGGGTTGTGACTCCCCCGCAGAATTAATTTGTTAGGGAAGTTTTCTTAGGCAGATACATTGTGGTGGGTGCCCAGGTCCTTCCATGGAATACACATGTACAGTATTGACTTATTGGCTCTAAATATGGGAGTCCTACTGGCCAGTAATTATAAACTGTATAACTTAGTTTGTTCGTGGAATTTTTGTGAATATTCTATTATGCTTACAATTGAAGAAGAGCTCTTTTAACAGATATAAAGAAAAAAAGTGCAAAAGAAAGTTTTTCACAAAACAATAGGGTCAAATCATAGATTTTATGTTCAAAAATACTGTTTGATATGTTCATGTATAAAATTCTTTAGAAACCAGAGATAAACTCTGTTGAATAGATATAATCTAAAGTAGACCTACATAAGCAACAGCTTTTTTTAGGACAATGTATTAACTCAAATATTTATTGATATAATTCTATAAAATTCCATATACATACCAGATATGCTCGTTCAGATTTCCTTGAATCAATATCAGCAACTTTTTCTGTGTCAGTGCACCCAATATTTAGTACTTACACTGCACTACATGGATACAATGTTGATGACCACATTATTGGTGATTTCCTGTTGAGCATCATTCAATAATGTTTATTGAATTATTATAAGCAGCCTCTGATACAATCTCTTTGTTACTGAGTATGTGAGTATACTTTGTATAGATAGTATGAATGAACAGATCACTATGCTGTGTAGTGTACTTATGTTAGTCAGCAAATCTGTTTCTTATGGGCTTCTTATCTTAGTTGATACATCCTTTACACTACTTGCACTGAGGTACAAAATACAAATCAATACAAATCTGCTGTAGCCATTAATTAATTTATTATTCTCATTTAAAAAAACTCTCTTTTTCTAAAAAAGTACTTTAAGTTTAAAATACTTCTATAAATATCCATGCCATCATGTGCAGAAGATGAGCAATAGCACCTGATAGGAATACCAAATGTGTTCAAAGAATTTTAATTAGGCAGCCACATGTCCGGATTACTTTACCAACCTTTCTGTGTCATCTGTATCTGTAATAATCATATCTACCTATAGCTAGTGTTGTTACTATTATTATTCAAATTGATTAAGCTTTTTCAGTGTAAAGAAGGGTCAAACATACCCAATTATTAACATACAAACTGTTGTCTTTATAATATTCAAAGTGTAGTGTGAAACCTAAAAAAGGTCCCCTACAACGTAGGGGGATTAATAATTGTGGAAGAGGAAAAAAAGAAAAAAAAAGTGTAGTGTGAAATATTCAGACAATGAACCTGAAAACTTTATATTGTACTTTCATAAGAAGATGGTAATAGCATTATTACGCGTTAAATAGAACAATGTGTGTGAATATATGATTCAACAATCAATGGATTATGTGAATTAATTACCTTTGAGATATTCTATCATAGATCAACTATGCAGAGCAATTTCTTAGGAATTAATTAATGATACTCATTCAGGATGTATAAAGAATGCATTCATGTGCATAATACAGACCTTATACCTGGTCAAGCTATACATTTTCATGTTAGGTACATAAGATATTTTCCACAACACATGATATAGTTTTACAGTGTTTTTAGTTAATTTTACAAGTGTATTTTGTCACTCCAATCCATATAATATGAAGCAATGTAAAATTGAATACAAATTTATTCTGGATATATTACAAAAATAACTTTATTTTACCATAAAGCACATAATGTACATTTTACTGACGTAATCATCATCAGATCAATATTAACACAAGTGTATGTGATAGTAGACTCACCAATACACTAATTTATACTTATGTATATTGTTAGTCATTATACAAGAATGTCTTATTGATGCGACGCATGACCAAAATGCTGGCCTTTTTCTGGCTCAACGTATCAGCATTGCCATCCAGCGTGGTAATGCGGCCAGTATGCTGGGCACACTGCCCTCTGGTAGTGGGCTGGAGCACTTAGATTATCTTTAGGCTTTTCTAAAGATTTTCTAAGTGCCCCTATTTGTAGTAGTTAGAAGTAGTATGTTTAGTTTTTCTTCCCTTGTTTTTATATTTTATTATTGTAAAGAATGTCTTGATATGGTTATGTAACAAAATAATATAACAGAATAATGGCTGAAGAGTCTGTCATTTACAAATATATGGGAAAATGGTTCTTTGAAAAAATCTCCAGCTTATAAAAATCTCCTATAATATCCTATAGATCGATCTATACAGCTATACAGTTCTGAGGAAAGCTTTGTGAAAGAATCAGACATGTTGATATAGCCAGAAACTAGAGTCTCTGATATTAGGTAGACATTTTTTTTTGGGATTATATTAAATTGGAATGGACAGAAAGAGACATAGTTAGGCTTCTAGGCTGCGCTATTATCTGGAACCAAAGCAGATAAAGCTGCATTATAATTTATATATAATTTGTATGCTACAGTACCATAAAGATTCTCTTTAAAAGTTAGTCATTACAGAAGAATGTCTCCAGTTGACATTGTTGACAGAGTGATGGGTCGGAGACTCCGTCGCTAACATCTGTGTTTGTAATGACACATCCATGTTTATGCAAATGAATCATTGTGAATAAATACGCCATAGTTTTGGCCAGACTGGTTGTGCCCAGCTCTCGTTGTATCATAATTGCACATTAATTAATTATGATAATGTGTCGCTATTGTATGCTAAGTTGTTCAGTTCTGATTGATAGTATGATGTAATTGTAGTAGCTGGTGAGACGGCCTTGAATGCTATTGTGGGAATTCGCCAATTAAAACCATATCATTTTTTAATATGAAAATACACCTACTCCAAAACTTCTATTTAAGACAAATGCGAAAACTACAAAGTCTTGAACACCGTCGCAAAGTTGCCAGTTTGTCGATTTTCTATCGGTTGCATTTCGGAGAGTGTGCCGTGGAATTGCACGAACTAATACCGCCCGCGCCCTTCTATCACCGGACGAGTAGAGGAACGGCAGGACGACACCGGTTTATGGTGGAAGTTCCTAAGACCCGCACGTAACGGTACGCTTCTACCTTTATTGTTCGTACCGCAAGGTTGTGGAACTCCCTGCCTGACTCTCTGTTCCCCACGCACTATAATCCAGCGATCTTTAAAGCGAGAGTGAATCGGTTCTTATCGGGTAAGCACGCTCCATCTTAGGCCATAGCCTTTGCTTGCTATCAGGTAAACTATGGCCAAGTGCAAACCCGTTCAAGTTAAAAATAAATAAATAAAAAAAATGCTGGCTTGAAACCAACTACTATATTTTAATCCAAGCCAATTGATAAATATTAATACTATAATATTAAACTAGATACCTATATACTGGGAGATGACTCTGGCCTCGTAACACAGCCTAACGGCTACCACGAGGTCAGAGGATTCCAAACATTTTGGGACATAATTTATTTGGCAAATAAATGATTTATTTGTATTAGTAATTGATAAAGCATACATCATAACAAAAACCTCAGACTGTTTGAATTATCTCAATTACAGAGTCTGTCACTCTGATACGAACTTACTTAACCTGACCAAGTAACAAACATACCTACTTCCTTCTGCATACCGCTTCACTTCATATTATAATAGCGTATTAATGTTTGTCTTTATTTACAATAATAAAATATAAAAACAAGGGAAGAAAAACTAAACATACTACTTCTAACTACTACAAATAGCGTATTAATGTTTATAACTAACTTCAAAAAAGAAAGAGGCCTATTCAACTGAATGTTGTTTTTTCATTCACAGAGCAACAGAAGCCGGCGACTACAACATAGTATCCCAACTCCTCGCCACCGGGTATCGAAGCCGGGACGCTAAGAACCAGGACGGACAGACAGCAGTACACATCGCTGCGAGAGCTGGCCGGGACAATATACTTGCCAAGCTGATAGAGAGTGGCGCCACTGTCAACGTGAGGGATACGCTGGGATACACGCCTTTACATGTAAGTTGTTAGTTATAATCAGTGAATGTGCCAGGTCAAATGGCTATGCGTATTGCAAAAGTCTTGCGACCAACAGACCAGAATAAAGGAAAAAGTATTGGACGAAGGCGAAAAGTAGAAAATCGGGCCTAGTGGCGATTTTTTTAGATACGAGCTAGAAGTCTCTAAATCTAGAGTTAATAGGTATCTTCTAGGTAAACGTGTTACACCCTAGGCTGCAGCAATGCTTAACATCAGGCAGGCTGTAGTCAAACTTAAACCTATCCCACGTAAAAGAAAAAAAAGATGCAGATAGATAGAAACGATATTATGATTGCAAAAGAAAGGTGAGACCGACTCGCCAAACTCATAGAAAGTGGCGCCACCGACAACATGTGGGTCTGATATTTGCTTACTTATCGGGTTCGGCTGTTAGTCGAGTCTGATAGACGGGACACAAAATATGCACAGCCCCGATTTTTTTTTAAACATTGAGCTGTGATTATACAGAGACACAATCCGAACGCTAACATCGTCAGCGAGCGCAAACAAAAGACTGCTTGTCTCTTTCGCTCTTACATATTTTAAGAACGTGCAAAAAAGATAGGTAATCCAAAAGTCTGCTCAACGAGTAGGTAGAGGTAGGGCAGAGTTTTGGCTCGGTTTTTTTTTTTCGAGCGTTTGTGTCTTTGTATTATCCTAGCTCCATGTTTTTAAAGGATTTTATTATGTTTGTCTAACACATCCTATCCCGGTTTCCAGTACACATGCCAGAACAACTTGCCGAGCACCACGGAGCTGCTGGTGACGAAGGGGCTCGCCAACTACCAGATGCGGCACCCGCCCACCGGCAAGGTGCCGCTACACGACGCCGCGCAGCGGGGGCATGTGGAATGTATCAAGGTAATATCACACGAACTATTTAAACATAGACATAAAAACCTTTATTTCAACATTCAAAAAGGGTTTTACCACAGAAGAGAGAAAACAATGGAAGTGGTGCTCGTATCTCCTGAGCCTGTGCCACAATTAAGCAGAATATCGCAACATTCGCGGCGGCCATGATTAGTCGTGCATGTGAGTTTGGCGTCACCGGTACTCGTACTAAGTAGTTTCCATTTTTTTCTCTATTTCGTGGGTTTTACACTAAGAGTGATTGAACATAGGGGATTATATTAACTAGGACTTTGTGTAATACTGTACACTAATAGGCAAAACCCTTTAAAATTTAGAACATAGATCTGTCTTTATAACATCACACAAGCTCACAGGTTACTGTCATAAGTGTTAAGCCAATACTTTCGTGAGCTTTTGCATAAACACAATAAAAATGGTCAAACGGTTTAACATACAGGTCATCAGGCGTAATTATCTGTAAATCGCGATCGGGTTTTATATACCTACAAAGTTTAAGTTTCAATAATTTGAAATAATTATCTAAAACTGAGGCGACGATTAGCTTTCCAAGCGAATACATACCAGTAACATATTCCAATAAGCACTGTATTTATTACATCTATTTACCTACCCAGGTCCTGCTGAAGCTGCGTGCGCCGGCGCACCCCCGCACGCTCGCGCAGGACCGGCCCGCCGACCTGGCCATGCACTACGGGCATACAGAATGCTATCAAATACTCAGTAAGCAAACTAAATACATTATGTTACATTATGTAAACCGGTTTCTTCTAGGCAAGCGCGCTAGATCGTAGACTATAACGTTGCTTACCATCAAGCAAGTTGTAGTCAAGCGTAAGCCTATATCATGTAAAAAAAATGTTGATTTTTATAATCTAATCGAATTAATCGCAAAATTTGTTTTTCATACTGGAAAATAATATAGTGTGAGAATCGCACACAGTAGATTAGTTTTTTCAGTGTCAAAAGCTGACTTTCCATATTCTAAGTCTTTGTGAGAAGTTTATTCTGACTTTAAAATATATTATAAAAACAAAAATGAATTTAATAAATCTCTTTCTAAGTCGTTATAACAACTTTCTAAAGTTCACCTTTCTTAATTTTTCAGAAAACCACGTCCCAGAAACGCCGCGCACGTCCAGAAGCGAGTGGTACCACGGCACACTGAACCGAGACGAGGCGGTCAAGATACTAGAAGAGTACTGCAAACAGAACCAACTGACGGACAAAGTGACGGACGGAGTGTTCCTCGTGCGGTACAGCGAGCGACACACCGGGGCCTACGTGCTCACCATGCTCAGTGAAAACACGCCTTATAACTTTATAATTAGGAAAGAGGTTCGTATTAAAACTGCTCTGACCAAATATATAAACTGACTGACTGAAATAGTGATCTATCAACGCACAGCCCAAACCACTGGACGGATTGGGCCGAAATTTGGAATGAAGGTAGATGTTATGACGTAGGCATCCGCTAAGAAAGGATTCTTGGAAATGCCACTTTTAAATGGGTGAAATAGGGGATGCAAGTTTTACTTCTTAATGCGAGCGAAGCCCCGAGCACCCACTAGTCTTCTATAAAATATGTATAAATACAACCGAATGTCAGGGAAATGAATCGACTAGTTTTCAATTTACTTTTTGCTTTGAAACAATCTTCAGAGCTTACACCTCTTCTCTCTAATTAATTAGAAATTTGATGTGCTACTTATATTTTTTATCCATGCGAAAAATTTATTCTCCGATGCAAAATGGTAAAGATGTAGAATTGATTATTATATCATATCTACCTTATTCTTGTCCTGTACCGAAGTCTAGATTAAGATCTGGTAGATGACAAGACGTAAAATAGGCCAGAGTGACACCACTCATCGCTTTGGGAGGCGCCGGAAAAGAACTCAAGGCTGATGATGACGGCTAAAATCTAAAACAAATCGCTATAATATTTTACTATTATAATGGTTACGACCGTATTAATTATTATTAAATAAACAAATTTACTAATACTTCTTATAACATACAAATATTTGCATGTTTCCAGGGCGAGTGGCTGTTCATAGACGACGGCCCATACCTGGAGTCCCTGGAGCGGCTCATAGAGCACTACGGCTCGGTGGCGGACGGACTGCCCACGCGGCTCACTGCGCCCGTGCCGCCTAAACCTAAGCCACCGCTACCTGAGGTAGGTACTAGATGTTACTGATGATGATAGCTAAATACTATTGAAATTGAAACATACTCTTATGCAATTCTAAATTTAACCGGTAAGTTTGTCTTGTAACACAATACTGCCTTCTTGTACGTGCGTGACGTCACAGCCAGCCCCAACGGAAGACCAGCGCTGGTTGCTTCCACAGAACCAGCATTATGCTGAGTTGGGGCTGTGTTGTGGCAGATTTTATGTTTGTTTATTATGTTTTTACTCGTGTTTGTTTTTCTGTTAAATCTGTTACAATAAATGTTTTCTTTCTTTCTACTTTACATCTAGTTTGACTACGTTTATTTGCGCCTTTAATTCCATTCGAGCAATGCTTTGTTGCCGTGGTTAATTATGTAATTACATTTGTAATTTGTTTGATCCAATAGTAGTAGTACGCCCACATACACTCGTAGGTATTGTGTTCTAATCAAGTGATACTCAACCTGCCCCCTTAGACAAGAGGCTTATTTTAGTGAGCGTATTGTCGCTCACTTATGGAAAAGAAAGACCATTGTATGGGATTGACTTCGCCACGCGCTCCGCGGGGGAAAATATCACGTCACTGCCATACATATGTAGGTATTTCTATTCCATAAGCGAGCGTCAGTACGCTCACTAAAATACGCCTCTTGTCTAAGGGGGCTGTGGTCCTTAGGACAGAACAAACCCAAACTACCACGATCTTGCTAAAACCGCAAAAATAACGATAATTTTACTAATGTCAATACTAAACAGTCCCTTTTCCTTCCAGTTCTCCACAATGCCGCGCACCAAGAAGGCGTCCCCGAGTCGTCCCGCCATCAACCACTCCTTCTCCCTCGTGAAGCACGACATCCTCACCTCCTCCCCTCCCAACCACAACGTGTTCGACCTCCTCACCAGGAACCTCTCCTTCTCCTCCGACTTCAACAACGACACCATCAACAACAATGACAGTATAGATGACAATGACACGTATAAAGTACCGGCAAATAATGCTGCAGTGGTAACGTTGGCGGAGAATTACAATGAGATCTCGATCAATGCTGAGGGACAGCTGTCTACTTTACAAGGTGAGATTCTATGTTATTTTTTATGATCAATGAATACTAGATATTTGGCGAAATTGCGGCGGTGCCGCAGAGACAATTAATAAAAAAAAAAAACTAGATATTACCCATATAAAAAGTTGGAACAGCACTTGTTGCAAACATTTTTTCTCTCGACATTTGAGTGAGTGTGTAAACCAAACTGAGTCTCATTCTCCAGAAGTCGTATTTTCTCGTTGCAAAGAGTCGTGCATGACTTCACCGCAGATTTGATTCGCTAGATAGTTTTAAAACAGACAAGATTATTCTGATTTATAACTGATTCGTTTTGTATTGACGTGACCATTAAAAATTAGGTTGCAAATAAGCTGTTTTTTATGATCTATTAGTGATAAGGTCGCCCAATGTCCCTGATTACCTTCAACCTTTTTTATGTGAATTGTATTCTTTTCTTTTGGTGTACAATAAAGTATATTTGATTTGAAAAATTAGGTTGCAAATAAGCAGTATTTTTTATGATCTACATTTTTTTTCCCAGAGTTCATCCCAATGAGCGAGCTGACCCTGGGCGCCACCCTGGGCGAGGGTGAGTTCGGCTCGGTGCTGCGCGCCACGCACTGCGGCCCGAGCCAGGTGGCGCGGCAGGTGGCGGTGAAGACCCTGCACGTGCAGCACACCGACACCAACCAGAAGGAGTTCCTGTCCGAGGCCAAGCTCATGATGTCGCTGCAGCACCCCTGCATAGTGCGGCTTATTGGGGTCTCTCTCGTAAGTTTGTTAAAACCAGTGATTTTTATCCAGTAATTTTTGTTTCCACTTACAAAATAAAATGTGATCTTAATGTCTTGTAACAGCATCCAAGAAATAAAACTCAAACATAGTATCTTATAGTCGCCGCATTTGACGGTATTTTTAAATAGCGATCAATAACACAAATCAAGGACCGACATTGTGTCTAACACACAATTACCGACCTAAATAATTCCATCCTTTACACACAATATGATCTAAAAAGAAAAAATGAAATGATTTCGACAGCCAAATATAAATCTTCTTCTACATTTGTAAAACAGGATTCCAGTCACCAATAACAACAATTTTATTTCTGTCCGCAGGGTCCTCCCCTGGCCATGGTGCAGGAGCTGGTCCCGCTGGGCTCGCTGCTGGAGTACGTGGTGCGGCACCCGGACAAGGCGTCCCCGGGGTACGAGCTGCGGCTGTGGGCGTGCCAGGTGGCGGCCGGCATGCGCTACCTGGAGCGGAGGCGCTTCGTGCACCGCGACCTGGCCGCCAGGAACATACTGCTCGCTAACAGGTACACTACTGAATATAACTGCCTGCTAATAGTTATAAATTGTCCCTTTTTGTATGTATCTATGAGTATTTTTTTTAACTAGAACGGGTTTGCACTTGGCCATGGTTTGCCTGGTAGTAAGCAAAGGCTTTGGCCTAAGATGGAGCGTGCTTACGTGATAATAATAATAATTTCAATGTTCTCTGGATTCCACAAGGCCTGTATAGTTCCCTTCCAATACAGGCAAATCAGCTTTAGATTTGTTTATGTAGGTCTGTAAATGTATCCTTAATTAACACTTGCAGGTGGTATGTTCTACCTGGTGGCCTATTTTCTAACTGTCAAAAAATCTTTTTATAATTTCCCACTATAAAATATGTAACAGCTAAACTTATTATTTATATGATATTTGTCACCACAAATATCCACAAAAAAATCACTAACCCCAACCACTTCTTTACATTTCAGACATCAAGCCAAAATCAGCGACTTCGGTCTCTCCCGCGCGCTCTCCACGGACAGTTCGTACTACAAGGCCAGCCGCGGGGGCAAGTGGCCCATCAAGTGGTACGCCCCGGAGTCATACAACTACGGCTCCTTCAGCCACAAGAGTGACGTGTGGAGCTACGGGGTCACTCTGTGGGAGATGTTCTCCTTTGGAAAGCAACCTTATGGAGATATGAGGGGGATTGAGGTGAGTTGCTTACTTGTTATATACGTTTTTTTGTATTCATAACATAAGTGTTTGCTTAGTATAGCGCTAGATGGAGCTGAGTGAAATGTCCCAGGATATTATGTTTTCTTTTAACTGAAGAATGAACTGAACAGTGTATGAGCTAACCTTGCACCAGTAAAAAAAATCGAAAGTATGCAGGTAGATACACTATGTTTGTACCCACGCACACAAAATTTGTGTACTCGTAATTGATATGGATGAAATATTATTTAAAAACGGGTTAATCTTTGAAATTCAAAATAAAATAAATATTTTGGACATTTTATAAAAAAAACTTCGTAAAGAAGAAAAAAATCTTTGGAATATTTTATTGGGTTGTACAGTTATACAAGTTTCTAACATTTAAGTAATAAGCACTTAGTCTTGAAATCATTTTAGTAACAACGCAACGAGTTGCTAGTATCTGATCTCTATTTTCTTCCACAGGCAATACAAATAGTCGAGAACGGCAAGCGCCTCGAGCGTCCCGAGGACTGTCCCGACGAGATCTACCAAGTGATGCTGGACTGCTGGGCTTACAACCCGGAGCTGCGGCCCTCCTTCAGCCAGCTGGTGGATGTGTTCTCCAGGCACCCCGACTATGTCAACATCAGCCAACTTGTGCTCGACACCGATGATGTTATACAGATATAGTAACTTGTATGCTCTAGTCTAGTAACATCCTTGTATGTTCTAGTATCCTCATAGAAGAGAGAAAGAAAGAGAGATATTACTTGCAAACCCGAATTAAGAAGTGATTAATTGAACAGGGTTTTTCTCTTTTTTACATTAGACTGCTCAAATTTTCACTTGTTAATTCAGGTTTTTAAGTAAAATTGTAGTGTGAATGCGGAATAGTCAGTTGACATTCGCGTGTCATAGTATTGGTGTAAATCTTTCGCCAATGCCTTAACGGTGTGTAAAGGAAGTCTCATTTGATAGCCCTGGTCTAATCTAGTACAGGCATTTGAAAAAAGTCTCGTTTGTGCTAAACAAACGCCTGTCTATTGTAAAAAAAACGCTGGGAAAAGAACCTGCCCGTGATCAAATGATGATGATTTTGTTCTTCTGTTATTGACGGGTTCTTTTCTCCACTGAATATGGTCTTAAGAATATAAAAGCAAAACAATACAGACCATGACAGTATTGTAGGTGCGCGCTACCATTGTCTAGCCTTGATATAGAAGCAATACTCCATTTAATTCTCTTCACGGTTCTCAACCAATCACAAATCAGCACGAAACTTTGTTCGTTTCTGAATCGTTGTCTTTGGGAAGAGCTTACTATAGAAGTGATCCTATGAAGTAAGGCTTTTGTTTCTGATTGGTTGACAAACCGCGATTATTAAAATGGTTCCACTAAGATTTATTAGAGAGTTTAATAAAAGAAAAATGGCTAGAATAACGCCTAGTTTAGTATGAATAGTTATAAAACAACGAAACGAAATAGTATTTTCGTACAAAACCAGCATTTTGTATAAATATTAGCTGTAATCTCAGTATACATAAGTATAATGTAGAAATTAAGTTTAAAGTAAGGTGTGTTATGAATGGAAATATATTATGAGTGATAAATGGAAATGTTTTGCCATGATGTGCCTGATTACGTATTGTATTGTAATATCGCTAGTAAATGTGTGGTAAAAATACCACATCATAATGTAAGAAATTATACCTTGGGTAGCAATGTAAAATAGCATTTTTCGTTTACTAAATCAATTCCGCTTTTTACTCTTTTTTTACTAATCAAATTGTGCATTTCCATTAAGTTCCTCTATTGCCAAATTAAGTTTATTGTTTGTAAGTGATTCATATTTATTTCAAATCTATACATTCCATTTAATTTTTTTACCATATTTTTTATATTTAATTTATCTTTTATATAGCATTCTATTTTAATCATATTAATGTATTGTCCCCATTTTGTGAATAAATACAAATGCACCTGCAATGTTCAATTATATTTGAGGAAATGCCATCATTTGAGATCAAATTTGCCATAAGGTTGTGTTTAGTATGTGTACAAAAACCATAAAGTTACCCAAATTCTATATTTTATTATTATTTACAGAATTTATATTAAATTCTATGAGTCTGACTTAGCTTATAAAAAAATATATTGTGTAATTAACTTTTGACAGATCGTATAAACCTATGTTACTGAATCAAAATGTGATAATGATATTTATAAATAAAACTAACTATGACAAATTATAAATTCTTTTCTTACAAACCAAACTTTATATAGGTTTCCATAAATGCAGTTTTATTTCAGCCTATCGTTCTATAAACTCTTACAGGTACTTAACAGCTAGACATTACAGTTACAAAACTTACTTCTAATGACTGATAAAATACAGATAGCGGCTTCGACGTCAACTTATCGATGTCATCTTTATCACTGTACAGTTTTATAGTTCTATGTTTCTCTCGAGGTGTATTCTTCATTGTACGGCGGCGGGGGAGTTTCCGACCTGCTCGGCATTCTAATGGCATCAACTTGTAGTCTCGCTTCAGTAACTCCAGGTATCCCATACGGAGGAGTTCTGTCTGGCAAGGAGAACTGTCTCCGGTACAGCGGTGGAGTCTCCAAGTCAGGATGTATGGTAGTACTCCACAGTAAATTCGTCCTCATATCACCGTCTAACCGCCCCCTCCGCCGGTCTCTTTGACGGGATCGAAAACTGATCGGAGTACAATGACACAACCTCCTCAACCAAACATACGTAGCTACTATACCTATAGCTACCCCCACCTCCAAACCTATGATAAACGCTTGCATCGCTGAGAAATCTCTATCGAACTTATCAAACGGCGAGAGTGGAGGATTCGATGTCGGCATCAGTTTGGTACCGTTTTCTGGCATAGTCATGTTCCAAACGTCTTCGACATCGATTGGCTGCCTTTCTATAGGCACTTGAGATATCATTTTCTCGGACATTTTGGGTGATTTCTTCTTGCATTGTTTTTCGTATGTGATTTTTCTCGATGTAAGCCAGGTTTCGACTGCAATGAAGTCTGGGTTACACTGCCAGTACTCGTTGCGTAGTTCTATGCGTTCTAGTTTGCGTATGGGACGTAAAACTTCTACGTTTATAGTCCTCATGTAGTTTTCACTGAGGTCTAGCTTCCTCAGGTTTGGTAAGCGGCTGAAAATTCTTTCTGGTAAGGATTTGATTCTGCAACTGTTTAAATTTAGCACCTGAAAAAAAGCATGGACATATTAGTAGAGTAGAGACAAATCCGATATTAATTGTTTCACTTCGTTTATCTGACACTATGATTAGAAACTTACCTTTAATTTAGAATGCATAAGAAAAGGTTCATTTTTCAGCGCCTCAAAGGCATTTAACGACAAATCCAGATTTTCCAGCTGCGGCGTATCCCAGAACAAGTCTGAAGGTATAAACCTCAGAGCATTATTACTGAGATCTAGATGTACTAGTTTATCTAGTCCAGAGAAGGCATGTAGACCTATCCAGAATATGTGGTTGTTTGATAGGTTGAGTATTTCTATGGATAAATAGCCGGCTTCCTGAAAATAGAATGAATTATGTTATCAGAGAAGAAAGTACGAGATGACAAAATATAAGTAGGAGGGTAGGTAAACATTGACGCAATGTTCTAGATAAGATAAGAACCTACTTACAATGAATTGGAAACTACGACTAATCCTAATTAGGTATTTCCGGTATAAAATAAAAGGTTTATTCATAAATAAAAAATATAAAACAACTAATTTGAGATTCTGGCTTCCGAACACAGCCTAGAGGGCTACCACGATAACAGAGAATTCAAAAAATTTTGCGACAGAGATTTTTCGCAAACAATTATTTTTGTAGGTATATTCTATTTTAATTTAAGCTTTTCAAAGTGGTAAATACTATGTCACAAACTGTTAAAAACAAAACGTAGGTATGCCTGGCACATTATCCTAAACATACCTATGTATTAGGTAGCCTAGGTAGGTAGGTACTCCTAAGTATGTCGTAATTTCTGGTGAAATCAATCAATATTGTGATGATTCAATACGTCTTTTAAAACAATAAAACTAGACATACAGGAAAAATCTTTACTTCTATACATAGATCAACATTCATACAAACTTACCTTAAAACAAAAGTTATCCAACTCAGTTATAAAGTTGTGACTGAGGCTATACATCTGCACTGCACTGGGCACTCCCACATTAACACCGATAATGTTCTGATCCACACACATCGCTCGATTCAACCCATTGTAGTTATCGCAGTCACACTGCTTCGGACACAATTCACTTATCACACCACCTATTACAAAAAATAGAAACAAAACTCTTTTTATCCCCATTTTTTGTATTTAAAACTTCTCAGCTCATTTTCGAGGGCAATCAATTGCATTATGCACGGCTCTTATTGTGTATTGCAGTGACGCGCAACGATTTCACAGTAAATGGAGCAACGATACCTGCGCTGATAAAAACAATCGTTATCACTAAGATAATGCTGATAAGATAGCTTGCCGCTGAAATCTTTGTCTATAGTTCTATACTATTATTTTCTTTCTATAAGATACACTGGGAAAGTCAAGCCGTGGATAAATAAAAAAAATAAAAATTATCACGCGAAAAATAAGTAAGTAATTGATTAGAGAATCTTAGTGGTAGAAAAAAAATAACAACTAATAGAAGTATGAAACTTGTATAGAATTAAGTTTCTAAGCTACAAATTTAATTGAATTGCAAATTTCCTGAATCAACTAGGTAATGTAAAGAAAAATACGGCATTGATATGTTGATTAAAATTTTATTGGATGGTTTATAAAATTGTGTAAATTACGCTTATTTAAATACGTACCTACTAATTCTAATGTCAATTAGAATTTTAATATATTTTTTTTAATTTTATTTTTATTTATTTGTTACGAACGGAAGTAAAATATAGCAAAACTTCATTGAAATTTTAAATCATTTCATAAAATATACACAAAATATGTCTGACTACATTGACCAAGTACAATACATAGTAACGTTAAACAGAGTAGGTATCATCTACTATAGTACATATGTTTCGTTACACAAAAGTTTTCTTTTATCCATGATTATAAATACAGCTTTTTGTAATTTTTATAGCTAAGCCAATATATTTGTCAGATCCTAGAATATGATATGTACACCACCATTTTATACTAGTATACATATAGACTACTGTTAGGTAGGTACCTAAATATCGCAGGATTGTGCCTTTGTGCGTTTAGCGCGGGATACCCACACTTAAAAATTAAGTCTATTAAAGGTCATCTATATTATTATATTATCCATTATATATACATTCACAGTGTCGTTCAGCCCAGATATTTGCTAGAAGCACCAATCAGCCATATATTACATACACTAACGCTAGCTAAATAGCGCAGGGTTGGGCCTCTGTGCGTTCGGCGCGGGATATACACGCTTGAGAGTATAGTCTATGCCTACAATAGCGTCTCGTATCTCGTGCGCTGAGGAACTGATGGTCTCGAAGGTTGTGACCAGTCGGTCCACCGCCACAGCCTGGAAATGATATAACACTCCATAAAATTGTGTCAGAGTTAGCAAAAAATTATCACGACCAAGACCTGCTTTCTTCAAGATCTTTCTGATTAAAGAGCTTAAAGAAAGAGCTATTATCTGAGGTGCCGTACTTTGGTTCAAATACAGCTCTGCACAAAGACTGGTTTTAAAAGATATGTATAGACTATTAGTACCCTAGCTTAGTGGCGAAGGAAAACATATTGAGGAAACCGGCATGTTAGTCCACAGATGATAGATGTGTTAGTGGTCCACAAAATCCAAGAACATGTGTTATCCCCCTTTAATGTATCTGCCCAAGACAATTCTCTTTACAAATCAATTCTGGGGAGGATGTCACAAGCAACCCACACTAATGATGAAGACAATTAAGGACATACCTGTACATGAGAGGCATCTGCAAGCCTCGCCAGAGCTTTAGAGTTGGTGAGAGATGCCTGTGCAAGCTTGGACATGGCTGATGACTGCTGGTTCATTACTTCTACCTGAAATATTGTATTTGGTAAATGAATATCCTTTTTTACTAACAAATTCTTATAATAGTCTGACCATATAGCCAAAGAGTTAGAAATATCTATAAATGTTGCAGTCCATCAAACTATGATCTTCAACACAGGGAAACACCTAAAACAACTAAGAAGAGTATATGACTATTAAAAGTTTGCTTGCATTTGTAGGGTATCCATAAGATGTGATTTTTTTAATTTTATTAATCTTCTTATTGAATGAGAGTGGCCAACTATGGTGTCGAGAGTTTATCAAGCCCTAAGGGCCTCTGACATGGTTTAATGACTACCATACTATGACAAACAGCGGGGATAATAATTTAAGCACCAACAATAAGCTAATAATTATGCTTTGATTCTATGAAACTTTTTCATGAGTATAGGTTTTATTCAAACTGGATAACCTTTATAAGCTAATAATTATGCTTTGAGAGATCAAACTACAAAAAATGATACTTTTTTATGAGTATTATGGTTGTAATCAAACTGGATAACTTTTAAGAAAATCTCACCATTTTTTCAAACATAGTGAGCTGTCTCTCGTCTGCTTCAGAGTTGACTCTGTTATCTATCCCGTTGCAATCTTCTCCTTTGATCAACACATCATGAAGATCTATTTCCTCATCTTCATCATCATCATTTGGTTCATCTTTTACAGCTTTCCTTTTTTTTCCTGTTGAAAAGAATTTAAATGAGTTTTCTTTAATAAAACTAAAGGTCTTTGTAATTTATTAATATTCCATAATGTATCCCATCACATCCTTCTGGATAATTAAACATTGCCATATTTATTTCAATAGAATCATTAGCAATATATATTATATTAGTTCATATATTTATAGCAATTTCTTACTTGGAGTATATGTTTTCTTGTCACACAGGTCTAGTATTCTTTGCTCCAGCGCTGTGATTGAACTTTTTACTTTCCCTTCTTCAATCTGTCTTTGCTTTGTTAACAGGAATCTCTTCTTGTCTGCCCAAAACTGAAACAAGTTCTTAGATTCAGTATCTAATGAATTGTTTTACTAACACAAATTTATAAAACCTTATAACTTTATTTATCTAATATCCTGAAAAAACTAAGTAATTAAACATAAAAAAACCTTAATAAGCATTTTAAGTAATACAAGGGCCAGTATTAAATCTTAATTTTCAAAATTCATCTAAACTTTCAAAGAACCTTGAACATAGAGTTTTTAATTTCACAAAGCTATCCTATTATACTTACTTTAATCCACCCTTGTGTGGATTTTACTGATCCATCAATAGAATTCACAGTGTCTGCTAACTCTGTCCAGAGCTTTTTGAACTTTGGAAGACTGTTGTGTTTGTGCTTTTTCTTGGCCAAATCTCGATGCTTCTCCATGAAAGATATTATGGCTTTCACCTGAGCCAAGGAGGGTCTGCTGCTCTGAAATGTCAAGCATTTTATATGTACTAAACACTTATTTATTTATTTATTTATTTATTTATTTGAATAATGGGCGAGCAGCAAATTGCTGATGTGCCCATATCACACTGTGTCAAAATTGTTTTATATAGTCCACACAAAGATAAAAAATTAAACTGTCCACTGGTGCAACGATCACAAGTTAACAAGAGATTTTTTGGTTTTACGTAACCAGTCATCAAGCCGGTTCTTAAAGTTGTTTACAGATGTTGCACTGACCACCTCTTTTGGCAACCTGTTCCAGTTATGAACCACTCTGTTGCTGAGTATGTGGTGACCTGTGTTAGTTTTGGCAGAGCATCGCTTGATTGTCTGGTTGTGTCCCCTGCTATGATCACAACGATTAGTCTGTACAAACCAATTTGATGTATCCGGGAGGTTGTATAGTCCATTCAAAAGTTTAAAAGTCTCTATAAGGTCTCCACGTAGTCGCCTTTCTTCAAGAGTGGTAAGACGCAAGATTTCCAGCCTTTGCTCATAGGTTTTTCGGCGTAGGGCTAACGGCATCCTGGTCGCTCTTCTTTGGACACTTTCAAGGTGATTAATGTCCTTCCGAAAATATGGGCTCCAGACTTGGAACCCATACTCTAATAGTGGCCTGATGTAGGTCTTGTATATCTTTATGAATAGGTCAATAGTCATAGTAGGGAATGATTTCCGGATTACATATATAAAAGAATTAGCCTTCTTAACAATTATATTGATGTGATCTACCCATTTAAGATCTTCTGAGATGGTAACCCCCAAGTCTTTTTGTTGTTTAACTGCAGCTATGGCATTCCCATCTAGGCTGTAACCTACGCAGGGATTGTTCCTTCCCAAATGAAGCACACTACACTTGGAGGCATTTAGTTTGATAACCCAGTCTCTGGTCCAGTCTTGTATCCGTTCAAGATCTTGCTGTAGGTGTCCTGATCTGATGAGAGGGTTAGCGAAGAGTTTCCCGTCGTCAGCAAAGAACGCTGTATGACACTCTATGAGCTCAACAAGGTCAGTTATGAAGAGTCCAAACAGCAAGGGCGCCAACACTGAGCCTTGAGGAACGCCACTAAACACCTGTCTGCACTGCGACAAGTGGTCTCCGACTCGAACTTGAAATGTTCTACCTAACAAATAGTTTTTTATCCATGTTAAGAGTTTCCCCCTTACACCAAAGTGATCCAGTTTTGCTAATAGTCGTTGGTGCGGGACTTTGTCGAATGCCCGTTCGAAATCAAGATACACAACGTCGACCGGACTTCCACTGTCCAGCTCCTTGCACCAGGTTAGAACACAGGAGAGCAGATTGGTTACCGTTGATCGCTTCTCCATAAACCCATGCTGCTTCACAGATATGATGCACTCCCTGTTCAAGAAGTGTGTGAGGTGTTTACAAATTATTTTCTCCATTACTTTAACTACTATGCTAGTAAGACTGATAGGCCGAAAATTTGCTGGGTTAGTTTTGTCACCTTTCTTGAATATGGGAGTAACAATTGCATGTCTCCAGTCCTGCGGTAAGTACCCTGATTCAAAAGAGCTATTCATAAGCACAGTCAATGCTGGAGCAATAGTTGATGCACAATTCTTGAGGATACTACCTGGAAGCAAATCTGGACCAGGAGCAGATTGAATATTCAAGCTTAACAATACTTTCTCTACTTCCTTATAATGAAATGAAATGTCACAAAAGCTCTCTTCAACCCGGGATACTGTTAAAACTCTGATATCCGGTGACATTACTGGTTCTACAGAGTATGCTTTTTGAAATTCATCAGCAAATGTGTTAGCAATGTCCTCTGGCTTTGTAACTAGATCTCCGCTATGACTTCGAACCACTGGTGGGATGCCCACTTTAGAAGTTATACACCTCCGAATGTGAGAATAAAATGCTTTGTCACCAAATCCCAGAATTCTAGATTCATATATACTTCTTTCTTTTCTTGACAAAGCTACACATTTATTGCTCAGGTCGTGGTACAGCTTGTAATGGTTTTGGTCTTTTGATTTCTTGTAATTGTCCCACAGTCTTTTTTTCTCCGCTATTAATTTCAGTACTTCTTTGGATAACCAGGGTTTATTTTTAATTTTACTTTGTTTAAGTTTCTTCAATGGTGCAAATATGTCTGAGGTCTGGTTAATTGCATTTTGGAAATCTATCCATAGTTGTTCAGTGCAAAGTGAACAATCCATAGTTTCGAGTTTGTTATGAAGCTCAAGATTATAGTTGTCAAAGTTAATACGTGAGTAATTTCTTCTATACTTTGGTAACAAGCGTCCCTGTTGCATTAGCAACTGAATACTGAAGTCCAATACACAATGGTCACTTTTTCCAATCGGTGGATTATGTGTCACATCCTTAATCAACCCTTCTTCATTCACCAATATAAGATCTAGCAGCGATGGAGTCTGATTAATTTGAAACCGAGTAGGGTTTTGTACTAATTGATATAGGTTACTGTTTACATACATATTTATGAAAATATCTTCTGGTTTAGTAATTTGTTGCAACTGATCAGGTGATAAAGGCCACTTTAAACATTTGTAGTTAAAATCTCCTACGATGACCACAGTATTGTTCTCCGAGGCCAATTGAATATTTTCCATCATTTTGGTGTCCCGAGCTTTCCATAAGAACTCATCTTTGTCATCAGGTCTATACACTCCAACCACAAGAAAATGATGAATACCATGTTGAATGTCAAGGTAGAGAGCTTCTACATCATCACTCATGTATCTTAAGTTCTGTCTCACAACAATGGGTACTCCATTAACATGGTTCTTAACATACATGGCCACACCTCCTCCTCTCGTTTTGCCTTCCGATTTCTTTTTCTTATGTTTACGGTCTAATCTGTAAATTGAGTAACCGGGTATATTGTACAAGCTGCTGCGATCACTGCTATTCAACCATGTCTCTGTGACTACAACAATAGATGGGTTTGTGGAGCTAACTCGCTGTAGTAAGAGATCAAACTTAGGATGTAATGAGAATAGATTGGTGTACATAAAAGTAAGGTCATAATATGGATTCTTAGAGATGCAACTTAGTTTTTTTGAACAATCTTTGGTGCACCTTTAACATATTTTATAGTTATATTGGTCTCACCCTTCTCTATTCTCATTTTGAGAACATCACGAAGCTGTTGCAGTTCTTGTCTCTGTAGGGGTGTTTTATCATCATAAATTCTTACCTCCTTTCTGGCCTTACTCTTATTCTTCAAGGTGGAGATGGCATCCTGGCGAGATTTAAACACCACTTTCACCGGGCGCTTCTTGCCTGGCTCGCGACGACCTAGCCGCTGCACCGCCACCACCTTGTCGTAGACGTCAGCCCCGTGAACCTCACCCAGCACCTGCTTCACTATCGACTCGTCGTGCGCTTTCCTCACGCTTCCACTGTCGGAGTCACTTTCCTCTACATTGACGAGTACTACGTTGCTAGCTCTGCGCTCACGCTCCATTATTTCTTCCAACACTGTGTTGGTGTTGAGAGTAGACGCGGACGCGGCCTGCGCCCCCACGGCGCCTGCGGCGACCGTTGCAGACGCGGCGGCTGTTGCGTAGCTCTGCGCGCGAGATTGTGCCAATTCGGTTTTGATGATATTAATCTCTTCTCTCAAGGTATCATAAGATTTTATTAATTGGGGCACTTGAAAGAGAGCTTCCCGGCACGGAGGGCACAAGTATAGAAGCGTACGCTTCCCTTTGAGCCCCATGACGCGCGCCTCACTACTGGTCAGATTACTGCACTGCAGGCATATAAATCTCTTGCAACCGTCACACTGCACCAGATTGTCTTCATTTACGACATTATCACACACGAAACACTTCATTTTTAACTGTTTCAATGACTCAGATTCGAAAAGTTTGCGTGATTACTAAGTACTTATGCATAAAGTACTTAGTAACTGCTGCAGGAACCATTGAATGGAGTAAGAGTAGAGTAAGAGTTGTTCCCGGGGGCTTGACCTCGAGAAGGTAGCCCGACTGTCTGACGCCGGTCCAGCCGAGTGCTCGACTGCGTCGCGATTCCCCGCTGCCGCCGATCGCCTGCCGGTGTCTGAGAGCTGGCGCCGCAACCCGCCAGCCTCTGGTCCGCGCCGGCTCAGTCCTGCACCACGTGGTGATCGGCCAAGTGGTAACGCTCCACCCTCACGGTACCGTAAATCAATTCCTCAGTTATAGCCTCCAGTTTAATTTAATATGCGATTGGGTCATACCATAGTCACTAGTGTAAAAAAACCAACCAATTTTCATAACTTAATTTCCAAGGTTCACCTCGATGAGTTATCCCTAAGTCCGTTCCATATGTAACTTAATGTGTTAAATACTGTAATATGCTACCCGGATCCTTCCGAGCCGGTGTATCTTAATTTAATTTAATTAATTTCAATTGTATACAACTATTTCCCATCTACCTGAATTTGTAAAACTTACTTGTGCATTACCCTATATTATAAATAAAACAACAATTTAATGTGTCTCTCTTCGTTTTATTTGGGTCATGCCACCTAGGTATAAGTAGTTAGGTATAGTAAAATAGTTTTGTAACAGTCGCAATTATATATTTTAAACTGAAATCGACGTGTGTTAATATTTTTTCTGCTACAGCACATGCTGAGCTGAAGCCCGGTTTGTGACCCGAATTTTTATTTTTTGTATCTCAATATTGTGTTACTTTCTGTTATATGCTTCGTGTCTGAATCAATGTATTTTGTCATGTCAGAAGCTTTTAGGACAGCTTGATTCTTAACACTTGACACCAAAGAGACACTCTCATTCGATAAGAAGAAGAAGAAGATTGTTCCCATATTAACAACGAATAAATCAACAAAATATTGACATAGTAACGTCACCGTGGATCTCAGAAGTTGTATCATAACATGGCCCTTTATAGCGTTATTAAAAAATAATAATTAAGACATCAATAACTTTTCCAAGTAGTCCCCCGGAAGAAGCGTCCGCCCCGGACACAACGAACTTTGATCGATAGCCCGGATTTATGATCGAGTTGGCCCCGGTCTTAAGTAATTGACTGGCTCCATTAGCAGCGGCCCCTCGCGGACAAATGTTTGACTTGGATACTCGGACAGTTAGTATATTTAGATAGCTATAGTTAAATATCATTTTAGTGAATATATGTTTTTTTATGATAGGCTATACCTTGGTTTTAGTCTCATTGATGTTAATCGTCTCTGGGCTGCGAGAAAAGTGTACATACAAGCAAAAAGGGCCTATACTCAGCAGTATTATATAATAACCTAATTGTTGTAACTTATTGTAGTTTATAGCACGATACCTAAGGTATAGTGTTTATTTGACTTAAAGAAGATAAATAGATGTCAGTGAGGTATGAAGATGTGTTTTGCAATGGCCTGTAGAAATGTACTTACAGAGGTACGGCTTTCTGCAGGAACATCTTCAAAAGTTATATCTTCAGCCATAGTTTTTTTTTTGTTGAATTTGCGGTATTTCTATTTACTTTAGCTATAGATGTTTTTGTAAGCATATGGTTTTCTAACGAGGGGTTAGTTATTTATAATGAATTTTAAGTCAGATTTGTTACAATTTGTGCAATCTGCAAACGATAAAATAAACAAACAAACATAACATGAATCGCTAACTTGACTTGACAGTTGACACATAGATAATACGACATTGACATAAACTAGATAACTTTTTTTTGTTTAATATTGCCATATAATCTATTGATAATAGAATTTATATAAACTTTTTAAATAAATAAATAAAAATAAAAATATTGTCGAAGCAGCCATTTATAGTAATACCAAACAGCGAGTAGAAAATTTTAAAACACTTTCGTTTCAAAAATAATGAGACGTACCTATTTAAGTCCAGTTGGATTCAAGAAATTTATGGTTGGATTGCAAAGGTAAATGAAAAAGATGTTCATCATTTACCATAATTAATTTAATATAATGTAAAAAAACATGTTTTAATAAACATCTATGGAATGTTTTTCCAAGTACTTCCTGCATAAAATATCCCAATTTTACTCGACGGTAGGAACCTTAGACGAAGAAAAGAATAGACGGCGGGTAGCTCCGTTTCATTTCAACAAGAAAGAGATATAGTATTGAGTTATTATAAGTAACAGAAAAGGACAAAGCTATACTATTTCCGTCTCTCAGAGCGTGCCAGCTTTTTCAAGACCAGCGACATAAGTAGCTCAACAAACTTTGACAGTTATTTCGTCTTTGTAAAATTGTGAAGTTTATTTTGGCATTTTTCTGCATCATTTTTAAATATATTTGCTTGCATTGATTGTTTTAAAGCAGAGATAAACCTATAAAACAATACGACCGTGACTATTAACATTGTCGGATGTGCAAAACAGCAACTTTATAGGAGAGCGATTCAAAGTATAAATTGCATGTAACTTTTTACTAATTTTGAATAGGAGCATGAAAGTTTAGAATAATACTATACAAGTTGTTTATGTTCAGGCTAACATTAGAAGTAGCAGATATTTAATGTTTAAATATGAGAAAAGTCACTTGTGACCTTTTTAACGGAGTAAAACCAATTGCGATTTGTTGGAAGTGCCAGAACCGACATTGTTGCTTGTACAAAATTTATGATTGATTGTCGGAACTACCATTTACGACATTGTTAAGTTATTGATTACCATATATGTTTGTGTCGTATCAGGAAAAAACATCATAAATGCTTAGAAATTATAACCATTTATTAATTAAAATTAAATTATCAAAAAATGTACTTGAATTAAAGTAATCATCTAAAACATGAAACTTGTAGGCCCCGGTTCTAGTACGGCAGTCGTTAAGCCATGTCAGATGCCCTTAGTGCGGTTTGAAAACTCTCGACACCAGAGTTGGCCACTCTCATTCGATAAGAAGAAGAAGACATAAAACATGTAGCTATTTTGGTAGCCAAGTTATATACCGAAAAATTTAATGTAGCCAACTTTTTTCTGTATTAAAAAAACGCTCACATCTCCGTGTGGTGTTATCAAAACTATTTCAAAATCAAAAGTAGCTGCTAATACATTTTCATTCGACTTAGCTTCATCTTTATTTAACTGTTAATAGCCACGCAGCTGTTTTTGCAGCTTGATGTGTTAAATAGAATAGGTATATCTAGATTTCTTTTCTTCTGTATGTAATTCTTTATTTTTGTATGTGTGACAAATATCACATAGATCTTTGTTTGGCCTATGAAAACCAATAATAAAATTTGCAATAAGAATGTTCCTGTGTTGTCTATTATTTGCTTTGTTATTATATTTTTCAGGATTAAACCATTCAGTATATAAGTCATTCATGCGAGACGCGCTTTTGCACACCTTCTAAGTATTTTATTTTTTATTTTTTTCGGACGTAATGTGATCCTACTAATGGAAAACATTTCACGTGATCACACACGCTTTTGATCATCACCTCAGTTTTTTATCATTTTTATCTGTAAGGTAATAATATAACGTATTTTTGCAGTCGTGCTTAGTAGTTTCCGTTATATACGTGTAATGAATTCCCATTGACGTTGACAAAACTTAATTCCAGATCCCGAAATTTTGGGATTCATCTAAGTTTCTAGAACATTTGTAACGACATTTTTCATTGCATGGCACTTTCATATCTTTTGCTGGTATTTCTTTTCTTCTAGCATTAATAAAACGTTTGCCCTTGTTCTTTGCACTTTTCCGCGCATTTACCACCCAGTTTTTTTTTGTACAAGCCCTTTTTTCCCTTTATCTCTTTTAAAAGTAGGTTGACGATTGAACATTTTAGACAGAAGGGGGAGTGTTAAAACTTGTTATCGATGTCACAGAAGGCGTAGGAAAATTTCCATACAGATCGTCAACAGTCAAAATTGGAGGGCTATCGTTTTTAAAACATGCACAAAAATTGATATTTCATCATCATCGTTGAATACGTCGGCGAGTATATCTTGCATTTGAACTCTTTTTGAAAACTTTCTGGTATAGGAGACTTTTGAGGAACTAGAAAAATGAATGGATTATGAATTAATAAAAAGGAATAGAATTAAATGTAACGTTTCCATTATAATTTAATTATATAAGCGTGCACGTACAAACTAAAATTTCATATGGCAACTTGACTACTCAAAACGTTTGATTAGTTAATAAGTGGGATCTAAAAATCAAGCTTGATCCTTTCAGATATGGTAGCTTATAATGGATACGAAATTCAAATTTTCAAAAGTCAAATTACATCTGCTTCGATTTTGAAGGTAATGTACTTTGTATAGCTTCTTATTTTAGGTACTACTAACTTTTTAACTCATCTACTAAGTATTAAACAACGTTACCGACATTTAATTCATTAAAAAAAAAAGTTAATCAACATCGGATGAGTTACTACCAACACTAAACATATATGAAAATTAGATTAACAATGTCGGATGTGGCACTAACGACATTTAACACATTACAAAATACAAATAACAACGTCAGATGTGGTACAACCGACATTTAACACATTACAAAAATCGATTAACAATGTCGAATGTGGGACATCCTACAATGTTGAATTACGTATTATGAAATTTTTATTTTTATGCATATTACTTAGTATTAAATTCGCAATTGTGTTACTATATAAACAATAATGTTAATAATATTATAATATAAGTAAATACCTTAGATAAATATCTAAAAATATTATAAAAGTAATAATTACCTATTTCAACACTAGCTGGTATTGCTTTGATCTTAATATTTTCTCCTTCATAGCGACCCGTAACTAGTTTGATTAAGTGTTTTGAACGCGAATGCATCGTAAAAGTAATTACGTAAAGGAATAAACATAAACTGCTGCAAAACAATAATAGTGGAAACAAGACGTGCGTCCATGCCGCTAACAAGGTCGGTACAGGCAGATAGCGCGCGCTCGCCTGCCCCCGCGCACCGGTAATAATGTCGGTAGTTATTATCCGACATTGTTAGCGGCCTATGTTGGTAAGATCCGACTCTTTTAAAGTGGATATATAAAAAAGTATGCATAAAATTATATTTTTCTTTACAGCTGGTGATATAAATGGTTATTTAGGCTCTTTTTATGAAATAAACAAAAAAACGCGATTTTGTAGTTCCGACAATGTTAATAGTCACAGACGAATAGTTTAGAGTTTAGAGTTCAAGCAAGATAACTCTGCGCGCGGATAAAATTGGAACTAAAATGTTCTGATTGCAATTTGATCAGTCGAGGCCAATTCTAAGCATAAGTGCTGCTGCCAGTTGCGCGCAGAGTTATGTTGTACGGACTCTAGTTTTTTGTCTCATGTGTGGCCACGCTACCCGATCCTCTATAGCTTTTTCTTACTCTAAGGTAGGAACACTCAACCGTTGTCATAATCAAAGGTTTGCTAAAAATTCCAGTATCACAATTCCTTAGTCAGACTCTATTATGTTTTTTTCTTGACTGTTACTTTTACGAATCTTTCACCTGGCAGCCCCAGTCTGACATTTTGTGTACATTTCGATTCGTCGTTGCTGCTATTGGAAATTTTTGCCCTATTTTTCCTGATTTTGCATGTTTGACTCGAGTAATTTCCTAAATTACTTGCTAACTACAGCTGCTACAATTTTGACTATATTTCAGTATTAATTGTACTTAGTTATTGTGTATGAATTACTACGAAATCTCTATTGACGTTTTATGCAAGTAAGCCATTGACGAAATTCAGCTGATTGTTGTTTACAAGGTGATGTTTTTGTGGTGATATTGATTTGTGTGGTGCTGGGCGTGCTTCCAGGTATGTATTCATTCGAGGGGGACTTCAGGCGGAAGCCGCAGCAGAATCTCGGAGGAGCTAGCTCCCAGCGCAAGACCGACAGGGACACACTCATACTCCAGCTACAACAACAAAGGCAAAAAAGAGAGGTTTGTTTGTAGTATTTTAGCCACATTACGCTTCTAAAACAATATACCCTTTTAAAAACACCTATTCATACTATTCCTAATGTTTCCTCAATTTATTTTGCTGTATTATTCAGTTACTTAACCATGTACTTAAATATCCAATAACTTGAATGAATTTCATTCTCCATGTGATATGTTTTTTTATTTTCTGTTATTCTAAATATTGTGCTTACATTTGTAGTTAATTATTTGCTTCTTAGTAACCATACTTTCCAAGCAGTTGTTTATATATTCATTACTTTTACTGGTTAATTAAAATGATTCAGCACTTTTTAAAAGTAGGTGACTGACTTATATAGTGATACAGTTGCTAATTTTGAAGTAGGTATATTTAGTTTGTGTTTCACATTGTTATGCAATAATATAATACTAACAAGTCAGAAATCAGTTACTGTCATCCTTATTTTACAAAATCTATTCATTATATTTCAGGAACACAGAAAACGATTGAACAGCTCCATAATAATACAAGCATATACTCGGAGCTACCTGACCAGGAAATACTGCAAGCAGCACGAGAGAGATGACTTTGACCAAATATTCCCAACTTGTAACAAAGAAGACCCACAAGTGTTGTCAGGATTGATGACCAAAATGTTGTTCTTCTTTGACCATACAAAGGATTATAAAAGATTGGTAAGAATGGTTTCGGTTTTAGCTATACTTGAGAAAAAATGGATTGTAAAAGACTGTCTGTATGATCAAAGGCTGTTTTTCAATGTGTTTCTCTGATAAATCTAGCATAGCTGAATCTTAAACCTATCTATATAATGATCACAAAGTTATCACATATGAATGGCAAACTTAAATGTCAAAGAGTTTTAAAACTTATATAATGGGATGGGATCTATTATCTGCAACCCAAGTTTTAATCATCTACATCAGAACATCTTTGTTTGATTACATTAAATTTAAATGAATGAATATTCTACTTTCCAGGTAAATCTATCACAAGCATTACTGAAACAGTACAAGAAAGTGTTGCAGAATGAAGCACTGATAGCTCAGATCAGGAGAGTACTGGTGTTGCACGTCAGGTTCCTGCGAGATGAGTGTGAAACTACGGTTGGTATTTTATTTTTAATCAATTTCAAAAATAGAAGGTTATCAAGTTCTTATAGTTTTCAAGTCTTCTGAAAGTTTTTTTTTCATAAGATCTGTCCTGACTAACCTAATTTTATTGCCTTATTTAAGGGCTAATGTACATATCTCTGTATCAAAGTTCATTTAAATCAAATATGGTTGAGAGTGAAAGAGAAATAACACTCCATATGCACTCACAGTAGCTTGATACTATTGTGATAATGTTAAATGTATAAACTAGGCATACAACATTTTTTATACACCTGATAAGCTCACACTTGCCTGCAATATTGTAATCTACGATCTAGCTCACTTGCCTAGAAGAAACCGGTATACTCTCAACTTGCAGACAAATTATAGTTCAAAATAGTGTCTGAGATTGTCATTTATGCTTCTCAAAAACTTTCCTAATTTACTGAATGTATGTTTAGATAGAATCAGCCCTTTTTTAGTGCAAATAACATATAATAATAATAAATCCTCTTAGCTGCTTTCAGCTACAGCAACCATTTTCTGCACATAAAATACAACAACATTATGCTGTCATAAAAATTAGTTATTAATAAATACTTTATACAAGTACAATAACAGCATGTGTGCTATTATATTTCCAGACATCGTTGGCTGTGCCACTGAGAATGTTTGAAGTGTTCACATCTATCAACTCATTTGAAGACTCCTTGGACTCTGAACTCACTGCCGGATATACATTGCTACATTTAGTTAAGAAAGGTATGTCAAATATGAAAAATGGTGTGTATTTATTCAATCATAGTACATATATTTGATCTCAATATTGTTATTGGAGCTGGAAACACATAATTTACTCATTAATCACTTAGTCATTATATATAGTTACAAATGAATTTCTAAGTGAGAGTGATTTGGGATTTGTCTCTTATCTTTAGACAATGTATGGTCTCATACTGACTAGTAAATGGTGATGACTTTGCTTGCATTGTTTCATGACAAATAGTAGCATATGCCACTCTCGAGACTTTAAACTAACTTCACACTGAAAACCACAACTATCTGTTTTTCGAAAGTGGTGTGAGGGAGGATATTAACTTAAAACTAGGCTATAATCACTCTTGAAACTGTAAATTGCCTTCAACCAAAAAATCACAATGTAAATAAACTTAACTCTGTTGTATTGAGAAAGAGAAATCCCACCAAAAACATTCTGTAAAAAACTAGCCAAGTCTCGATGGAGTTGCTTGTTTATCTCTTAAAAGTAATGAAATCTAGAGAAGGTCGTGCCAAGTCTAAGGTTCGTTACGGCGATTTCTTTATTATTATAGTTAATGTTGTGTGACTTGGCCGTTGTCTTGTACCCACTAACGTATAAGAATGTTTAATATTTGTTCGTCAGGCTACTTCCAAGCGCTCCACCTGGTGCTGGCGCTGCGCGCGCCGCCGCTGTACGGGCCGTGCCCCAACCCCTCCACGCCGCTATGTGGCGCCCTCATCGACCTCATCAAGCGCCCTCTGGCGCTGGTCAGCAGAGTGCATGTGCAGAACTACGAGTAAGTAATTATTATAGACAGTTTAATTACCAAGAATGTGGTTTAGTGACTATTGGTCTAGGCTTGAGTTGATGTGTGCTCCATCTAGTGTTAGTGCTGTAAATCGTCTCTTGCGGGTTTGTTTAAACAGCTACATTTTGCTTTAGGAAGTTGGTGACCTAAGATAAGGTTAAGCCAAACCAATTAGCAAAAACATTTAGAATATAATCTCTTTGTCTGGCCTGTTAGCTCAGATGGTTGTGTATTTGCCTATTGTTCCATGGGTTGTGAGTTCCATCCCCAAGCAACGCAAGTAATTGTGAATTTGCTATTGTTTCTGTTGAATCTGGTTCTTTTTGTCTATGCATAATAAACATATAATTATTTATGACAGAATAGGGTGTTTCCCTATTGAGAAATGCCCCGGAATATTAATTACTTACATATTATTTTTTTGTTCTAGCGACACAATCCTAACTGAGTTCACGGCAGCATTCTTCTGCAACCCGTACCCGGAGCCAGTAGAACTGTTCGTACTGCCGGCGCTCGCGCAGGATGCGAGACAGAAGTTCCCCTTCCTCCCTCTAATCGGCTGCTTGTTGGACAATGACAAGTTCAGTTCGAGGAAACTGGTCAATGATACGTGGTTACTGCATTCTGTACTGACGCTGGAGCCGCCGGACTTTGGTAAGTAAATTTGAAAGTTTTTGAGTGTTTATGTAAGTTTGTTCCCTTTTAACACTTCACCTTTGAATTCACTTCACAGAAAGATTTGGTGTGGAGATAAATTACGTCGTGTACATTACTTTTGATCGCAGATTAACGCGCGTCACACCGCGAGGTGTCGCTGGTACTAAGTACCATGGTGTAGTTTATTATCCTGTTTGTATATTTTTCATACCACAACATACTTTGTTTTGTAATTTATATGTTTTATGGTGTACATTAAAGAAATATTCTATTCTAATTCCCAAATAAAGCCACGGGCATTCATGTTTAAAGTTTTGCCGAAGATTTTGACATCTTTGTTTTCGGCTTGGTGGATTCTTTAAACGACCAGAAATGTTTGCCTTGCTCATCTTTCATCCCATTTATTGCAGTGAACGAAATCCTCCGAATAGACAGCACGCGTCTACCCAGCAACATAATAGTGCTAGAATACCTGAAAGTGCTCGCGAAACTCACCACCAACGTATGCAATAAGAAGATCAACTACGAATACAACGCCTGCTTGTACAGCCAAGACATGGATAAGGATGATGATGATAGTGACAGCGATGAAGAGCCTCGAGTAGCGAACATTCGAGAACAGGAGTTATTAACGAAATGTATAGAGTTGTTGAATGAGCCGAGCAGGTGTGTGATGACCACGTGCGCGCAGATCACAGAGAATGCGCTCAGTGAAGAGTTTCTGGACTATCTGGCGGAGATCTGTCATAATTTGCTGCTCAGTCATCGGATGGCATTACATAAATATAGGTAAGGTTTCAATTAATTTATATAGAAAAAAATCTGTGTAGTTATTTGAAATATCTACTGTTGCTTGTGCCCATCAGTACCCTTCAGTGGAAAAAATCACAGTATTCTGAATGCACTAAAGAAATATATTTTTAAATCGGTAAAAGATTTTTGATTGCAGAAAAAACAATAGAAATCCAACTTTATTCTAGTAACGGCCGATTCGATCTTTTTGACGTTTGACCTGCGGCGCGCTTACAAAATCATATTGTGAGAGGCGCCAAGCGCCAAGCTCTGGAACGTTTTTTTTCCTAATACATCAAATCACAAAAATGAATAAATCTCTATGTTTTTGCGAATAATGTGGTCAGAATTATATGTTGTTGTAAAGGTCTTGAAGTGACGTTGTACCCTATTCCTTTTTATGGAGGTTTTGAATATACCTTGTATGTGTAATTTTGAGTTGATTATGGTGTTTACAAATTTTTCACTCACATCTCGACAAATCGACATGATTTTGTCAAGATATCGAATGATTTTCACATTCACAACACATTCACGATACCAAACATTCTTTTAGAGACACATTTTAGCAATTATTTCACTTCAAAACGAATTATTTACGTCAAAAACACAATAATAATCACAAACCGGCGTTTGCGGCAGCGGTCATAATTGTTACGCGCAGGCGCGCAGTGAAGGCAAACTTGTTGGCAGTGTTGCCAGATGTTTTTGACGAGCGATCGTACGCTGGTATGGAAAAAAATCGTATTTCTTAGTATTCTTAGGGAGAGGTGAATAAAAAAATCGTACATATGTTTAGGTAAGAAAGTTTATTAATAAAATTAGCTACGTCTTATACAATGGTCATCAAATTGAGCGTTTCAGGTGCTGGTTCATAATTTTCACAGCACCCGAAACGCTTAACACGCTGTTTTGATAGTAATAGACCATTTAAAGTTTCACTATTGAGTTTGTTGCGGCTCTTTGTTTTTATTAAATTGACTGAGCTAAAATAGAGCTCACAATCCACATTCGACAATCATAAACAAGCAAACGTTCTAAATTGCATACCTATACCGTAAAATATCCCTGTCTTCAAACTAGCACAGGATTCAGATATCGGTTGGATAATAACTGAACTGTTGAATGAACCGCCGCGATAATAAAAGGGTAATCCTCGATTACTAATGGGAGTACTCGGTGAATAGTGATGGGCCAATAACATTTGTTTGGTGGCTTTTGGTTTTTTGATTGATTGATCATGCATGACTGACGTGGTGTTTATGATATTGGTAGGTAATAACAATTATAAGACATTGATAGCTGACTTTTCTAGGACCACCGTTCGAAAATATGGGCATAGAATCGGTCATACAAAATCTTTAAAAAGTCGTACAAATCGTGTACGATTTCGATGATTCGATCGTACATTAGTAAAACGGGCAAAAAATCGTATGAATACGATTTAAATCGTACATCTGGCAACGCTGCTTGTTGGAAAATATTTCACTGTCATAGATTATTTATTTTTTGTGCTGTGACCATGCCTAACTCGTTACAGAAATTTAGTCGATTATTTTTGCTATAGAACTGTGTGAAAAACTCTGATTGCTTCACTAGAGATACAGATTAAAAATATTTTGTCGATGGTCGCTTACGTGCAATGAGTAGATACCGAAGCGCTACTGGTCAAAATTTCTTAGGTGTTATAGGATATAACATAAACTTTTCATAGGTACAATACAAATACAAAAGTTTTTTTTTATATTACAAATAGGTACATATTATTTATTAATGATATTAAAACAGTACGTTTTTGTACAACTTGCAGGTTACTGTACACACTAGCCTTCAAGCCAGTCTTCATCCGGAGCCTCTGGCGCTGGCTGAGCGGCATGACTCACGAGTCCTCGTTCGGCGGCTCCCCCACCCCGCTCCTGTCCGCGCTGTCCCGCGGCATGGGGCTGGAGTCCCCGGAGATCCCGGTGCACAGGCTGCTGGCGCCGCTGTCGGTCTTCTGTGCACTCTTCAACCTGCTCATCGGGACTTTACATGACTCTGAGTTCTGCAGGGATGTCGACATGGAGGATGAGGAGAATATGACTTTTATTAGTAAGTTTTATTATCTACTGGTGGATGACCGCACCTTCGATCGCTTCAGAATAAAAAGTAACTTCTGTCACTGCTCACACACAAAAGTAACTTTCACTATGCAATTTGCCGAGCTAATCGCCGGAGTAGCAAAACGATTCAGCTATATTGAAATACACGTGTACTTACGAAGATAGAGTTCAGAGTCACTACTCCCTTAGTCCTCTAAATGTCCAGCCATTTCTTACCACTTGTTATCACACTCTCTCTTCCAGTTCCAAGCACCACAAGCTCGAGCGGCGGTCGAGTGCACGCGTTCGAGTTCTCCGAGCTGGGCGCCCTCTGCCGGACCCTGCGCCAGGTGTGCATCGGGCTGGTGGAGCTCGCCTACCCCGCCGTCACCTGCTTCAAAGACACGGTGACACCCGCGCTGGGGGGGCCGCTCGACTCCACCGCCGCCTGGTCACATCTGTTTAAAGTAAGTTACATAATATACTAACAAAAGTCTTTAAAAACTAAAGAAAATGTCAGTAAAAAAGAAGAAAGAAAGACAACGCCCTCCTTTTTAAATTAAGAATTAGAAAAGCAAAAGAAGACGGTTCGATCTTAGAATCAAGTTAAAAAAATAAACAAAAAAAGAACACAGTTTTGTTTGATCGCTTCCCTGCCATTTTTATCCTTGTTCCAAATACGTTAGGGTTGAATTTGGTATGACTCGTCAAATACTACCAAGTGGCGTTCACCAAGACTTGCACCGCCACCGCCAGTTTTATTATGGCTATCTAATGCCGTTACTCCATGCTTTATATCCACACTTTGTCTATTTACTTCAATCATATTCTTATTATAATATATACCCCCAGGTGTGCACCAAGTTGGTGCGCGCGCTGTACTCGCGCGACGAGCGGCTGCAGTACTTCGGTCCGGCGGCGTGGCCGCAGGACGGCGTGCTACTGGACGGCGCCAGCGTGCTGCAGCGCACCGCGCGCCGCGCGCCGCTCAACAACACAGGTACGACACAACCATGGCGTGGCCGCAGGACGGCGTGCTGCTGGACGGCGCCAGCGTGCTGCAGCGCACCGCGCGCCGCGCGCCGCTCAACAACACAGGTACGACACAACCACGGCGTGGCCGCAGGACGGCGAGCTGCTGGACGGCGCCAGCGTGCTGCAGCACACCGCGCGCCGCGCGCCGCTCAACAACACAGGTGCGACACAACCACGGCGTGGCCGCAGGACGGCGTGCTGCAGCGCACCGCGCGCCGCGCGCCGTTCTACAACACAGGTACGACACAACCACGGCGTGGCCGCAGGACGGCGTGCTGCTGGACGGCGCCAGCGTGCTGCAGCGCACCGCGCGCCGCGCGCCGCGCGCCGCTCAACAACACAGGTACGACACAACCACGGCGTGGCCGCAGGACGGCGTGCTGCTGGACGGCGCCAGCGTGCTGGCGTAACCACCCAATATATAATAATTTTAGTACGTATAGAAAGAACATTTTTCCCGACGTGATGACGGAAGTTGATCAAAACTGTAACCGAACGGCTTCCCAGGGAGAGAACTCGCCCCGCAGGCAGACCACCAGACAGATGGATCAACGACATCCATTCATAGAAGAGCCTCTCAGGGCAAGAAAGACACAAGACCGACGCCAATGGTACCTAGGGGAGGAGGCCTATACCCAGCAGTGGGTCGACAAGGGCTAAAGATGAAGATGATGATGAAAAGGACACGCCTTACAAAAATGAAATTTACTGAGTGCTTACATAGCAGAATAAGAATATAATTTACACAGCAATACATTTATTTCTTCATGCAAAATTACAACCAGTTTTTATTTGTTTCAGAGGAAGGACCACCGCTCACAACTAAAGAGCTTCGTACAAATATAATCCTGAAAGAAATCCCCTTTGTAGTACCTTTTGCACAGAGAGTAATGATGTTTCAAAGTTTACTTACGAGGTAAGCTTTTGTTTCTGTATAGGTTTGCTTGCGCATGCTTACGATTATTTTAAGAATTAAGATGAGTTTCCTCTATATCTGAAAGCTTTCTTGTAGAAATTGAACCAACACATTTAAAAAAGGAAATATACATAGTCTGTTCATGAAAAAAAAGAAGAACATCCGTAAATCTTTTACGGGAAGTCAATATGTTTTGTTTCCTAAAGTCTTAACTACACCTGCAGGATGTTTCACAAATTCGGAACGTTTCCGCTCGGTAACGAAACGCCAATCAAACACGTCAAAACTGACTTATTTTAACCAATAACAGTCATCCACCAATCATAAAATTTACAAGGAGTTCTACGATTGTCGTTTCGTTTCCGAGCGGAAACGTTCCGAATTTGTGAAACACCCTGCTGGTAAGATTTTATGAAATAATTAATTAATTTATGTGTCATTGTTTCGTCCTCAGAGAAAAGCTAGACCACTTCTATGAGCTGACGAACTTCAACGAAGGTCCCACAATAAACATCAGCGTGAGGCGAGCTTACATATATGAAGATGCCTTCGACAAACTAAGCCCGGGGAACGGTAAGACACTAAGTTACATTCCTTTTAATATTATTGTATGCTGTATCCTGAGGAATGATATTATGGTTGTTTTTTTTAACAAGAAATAGGCTTATGTTTGACTATAGCCTGCCTGATGTTAAGCACCACTATAGTCTAAGATGTAGCACGCTTGCCTAGAAGAAACCTATTTACTCTACATTTGAAGACCCCTGGGCTATAATTATCTGGGAACAGGGCTCCATGGTGCTGTAGTTTGACTGGATTTCACAAAATAAAACTCCATAAAACTTTCACACAGTAAAACACTAAAACATAGAGATTGCCTCTATAAAAACTACTACACAAGTTTTATAGTTATGGTGAAAAAACTTTTTTTCAAATCAGGGAATATGCTTGTTTGACTACAGCCCAGCTCCGAACGTACTTTTTGTATCAAACCTACTTTTTGATAAAAATATAAAGTAGGTATTATATACATATGTTCACTAAATTAATGTTATGTTGGTGGATTCCATAGATGAAGTTTACAATTTGATGTATTATGGTGAATTGCTAATCTTTTTTAGTTTTTTTTAGTTTCACTAGTCTAACAGTTTGAATATAAATTACGCTTGATACGCTGCACAATACAAAGTTGTAAGCTTCTTGGAAAGTATCGCAATATGGTCTACAAGTAAATTGGAGAAGTGGGTTACTTGTTCGTTCTGTTTTGGAGTCGTAGTTTACCAACAATTCGAGTAAAGTTAATGTTTCTTGCAGAGCCAGACATGAAGCTAAAACTCCGCGTGCAGCTCATCAACCAGGCGGGCGCGGAGGAGGCTGGTATAGATGGAGGCGGACTCTTCCGGGAGTTCCTCTCCGAACTGCTCAAGTAAGTTGATTATAACTTTACTAAATTAACTGTATACATAATCGGTATTATTCAAAAAAGGAAAAAGTTTCCAGTAATTCTTGTCAGATTTTGTAACTTGTATTTTTTTTAAAACTATACTGAAGGTCACCTTCGCCGCGTTAGATACAGTTTTCTTTTAAAGATAAAAAGGTGATTTACAAAAAGTTTTAAAACACAAAGTACAAAGTAAGTGAAAAATTGATTCTTTTTAGTAAATAATGGCACATACAAATCCATCGGTTTAGGATTTGTATACGTACATATACCTAATATATTTTTTTTACAGATCTGCGTTCGACCCGAACCGAGGCTTATTCAGGCTGACCAAAGACAACATGTTGTACCCGAACCCAGCCGTGCAGCTCCTATATGATGACTTCCCCATGCACTACTACTTTGTGGGCAGGATGTTGGGCAAGGTATATAAATAAATAAATAAATATAACCTTTGGATTTTGAATGACGATGTCGCTTCGGGTAACCTAGTGGTTGAAAATCAATATGTTAAAATCAATTTAAATTGGCAATTAACATCAACTTTATAGTACTTTTGATATCTTAAAAACCTTTGGCATCATTTCTCTGAATAACACATATTTTGACTATGATCTGACGAGTTAAATGAAGCGTTAGCATGAAAATCTAAATTTCACATCTACCAAACTCAGAAAACTGACAATTCAATTCAGTATCAGACACAAATTATATTTTGGTTCACTGGTTTGCAATCCAGTGAACCAAGAGTTGTGTTAGCACTACCTATTAATATTTTATTTTGAATGTCAATTAATTTAATGAAATTATTGGCCATCTATTCAAAAACCTTGATGTATTACAACATTATTTAGCTTTAAACTTTTGTCAACATTGCCAAAAATATCTCTTCCAGGCGATATACGAAAACCTTCTAGTAGAGCTGCCGCTAGCGGAGTTCTTCCTCGGCAAGCTGTGCTCCGCGCGAGAGAACGGCGTGCACGCGCTGGCGTCGCTGGACCCCGTGCTGTACCGCGGCCTGCTGATGCTGAAGGCACACAGCAGGCAGGACGTGCCCGACCTGGGGCTGGACTTCACCGTGCTCAGCGACGAGCTGGGGGAGCAGAGGGTCAGTTGTATAACTTGTACATTTGTTGGTCAGTTTTAGGTTGAAAGTCGGGAGTACCTCGAAGGCACTGTGGTCGGTTATAAATTGTTGACTATATACGCCAATGATCTTTTGAGTATGGTAAGCGCTCATGAAATGACTAGGACTGAGTAGTTGTCTCTTTAGATTCGTAGACTTGATAGTTAGAATCTACTAGCTCAGCTAACAAAGAGAACAGCGTATGTTAAAGACTGTCACTATTTGGTTAGTCTATATATAACGTTTAGTAAATCTTTGTATATTCGCACTCGGATTTCGCGATTTTAGATTTAGCGTCACGCTCAATAAATAAGATGTTTTAGTCAAACTCACTCGGCCGATATTTTTAAACGTTGTCTCTCAGAAGTCTGTGTTGCAAGTTTGGCCGATTTTTACTCTCTGTTGTACTTATTACAATGTTTTTGTTCCAGATAGAGGAATTAAAACCGGGTGGTGCCAACATTCCAGTGACTGCCGAAAATAGAATAGAATACATTCATCTAGTCGCAGATTATAAGTTAAATAGGTGAGTTTGCCTTCCTTTAACATTTGTTTGCAATGTCTTGTGATAAAGAATGTTGTAATAGTAGCGGTACTTTGAATTAATTATCCGAGTAAGTATGTCACATTATTTAACAAAGACTATAGCACTATCGTGCCACTAGGTGGAGCGAGGACATCATGAAGATAGCAGGAAATAGGTGGAGATGAGAAGCACAAAATCGGGCTAAATGTCCAGAAGTGGACGACTATAGGTTGATGATAGTACTATCGTAGTTCAGCAATAATCCCATAATAAGAGACAATTTAAGGTCAAGTGCAAATCTATTTAATAAAAAAAAAACTATTGCTCTTTTTCAGACAAATCCGTGCGCAATGCAACGCGTTCAAGCACGGCCTCACATCGGTGGTGAACGCGGAGTGGCTGCGGATGTTCTCGTGCAGGGAGCTGCAGCTGCTCATATCGGGGGCCGAGGTGGCCATCGACATAGACGACCTCAGGGCGCACACGCAATATGCAGGTTTGGGAACATATTTTATACAAATAATGTTGACTTACTTATATATTTTTTCCCTTTTTTTCACCTCTTTTTTGCTGTTCGTCGGGCTGACAGCCATCAACTACTACCCGGACTGTCTTATTGTTTAGCGGGCAATTTGAAATAAAAACTCGTTTCTTATGGGGCGGTTTTCCGCTATATTCGTTTACATGCGCCGATCGAAAAGGCTTATATTATATAGAATTAAAAATTACAGGTCTATTACAGCACATAAAAAGGATCTCGTGGCATTATACGTCAAAAAACAGGGTGCTTCTGTGGAAATTCATTACAAATCGAAGTTGTAAACATTAGGTCTGGCTTTCACCCACCAGTCACGTAAATCTTGTTACCATTGTTCCCGTACGAACTACGGTAATTTTAAATTGTTATACTATTTTTTTTACATGAGTTAAGATAGTTAAATATAAGAAACCGGTTTACTCTCGACTTGAAGACCGACAAATTATAGTTCGAGGGGAATAGAGATTCGGGCAAGGAGTTCCACAGTTAATATCTGTGTATTGTCCCCAGGCGGGTACTCCCCCACGCACCCCACGGTGCAGTGTTTCTGGGCGGCGGTGGAGAGGTTCACGGACGCGCAGAGACGGCAGCTGCTCAAGTTTGTCACCAGCTGCTCCCGCCCGCCGCTGCTGGGGTTCAAGGTAACATTTTATTTGATTACTATTGGCTCCTAAACTGTTTTCTGGTCAACTAGTAACACTAAAATTAGACAGCTTTTCAGTTTTATTTGGAAAAGTCATTTCAAATTTACTAAAAATCCTAGAAAGAGTTCGTATCCAGAGCAGATTTTAAAACGTCCATGTATGTAGATACGAGTACGTTACAACGTACGCACGTGTACGTATGGTGCGGATAGCCGAATTTCAACTTGGTTTGTTTTTATTCTTTATTGAGATTTTAAAATTTATAATGAATAACTACCGGATATAATGGAAATAAGAAGGATATAATGCAAATGCTGAAGCAAATGAAATGGGAACTATTTGTAAAACCAATTTTATCTAAATAGCTTTACAGGTTTGAGCGTCAATTTAGAATAAACCACGTTTTTTCATTCAGTCAGGAATATGACCACCAGTTCACCTAAAGCGACATTGTGGCCCAAGGTTGAGCATACCTGTATTGGAATAGAACTGGCTCCATAACTAAACTGCCGGAACTCACCTCTAGACGTACATGTATCATACAAGGGCGATATAATATATCTTTTATCCTAAATCGGCCACTTACATACGACCTTTCTACCCCAGGACCTGCAGCCGTCGTTCTGCATCCAATCAGCGGGCGCGGCGGACCGGCTCCCCTCCTCCTCCACGTGCATGAACCTGCTCAAGCTGCCCGAGTTCGACAACGAGCACACCATGGCTGAGAAGCTGCTCTACGCCATACAGTCCGGCGCGGGCTTCGAACTCAGCTAGGTGAGTTGTTTTTTTTTAGGGTTACCTACCACATAAAAACTCACAAAATGAAAATAATCTGTGCATCTAAACGCGGTGCGAGCACCGCGCCGCGGTGTGGTAGTGGCGTGAGCGCGAGGCGGTTGCTCGTTGATTTCTCGTTATTTTATAAACAACTGCTATACAGACTGTGCAAGCAGACCTAGTGCAGGACCCAGAGTCCTACCGAGGTACGTGAAAACATGTATTGTAAATATAATTAATGAACATCTAAATGTAAGTACCTAAGTAGGTAAGAATTTATGAAATAAATAACTTTTTACTCTATTGTTTTTAACTAAACTTTGTAGTATCTAGAAATGTGATTTTCTATTATAGATGATAGTACGGAACACTTCGTGCGTGAGGCCGGCTCGCACTTGGCCGGTTTTATTTAGAATGAGTTGTCTGATATGTATATACCTACTGACAGTAATAAAACAATATCATCATTGAAGCAATATCAGAAGCGACTCTGGGGTCTAAGACGGAACGCACCTGTTATGAAATTAACAAAGTTAGACAGCATTATATAGGCTGTGATTCGAAGATAATTTTCTTGACGCTTATCGTCAACAGACAGATAAAAGTCACAAAATGAACACAACCGCTTATACTTTCAGTTTGCTATAGAAATTTGAATAATTACATTTAAAGCTCTGTTATATTATTTGCAGGTAGTAAAATCTGAAGAATCTTCCAGCATCACACTGTACATAGTCTTGTACATATTGTTTATTGCTAGTGATAATTTATCACTGTATCTCATTGTGATAGTAGATTATCTGCATACTTGATGTATGTTCTAATACTTAATCTAGGTTCCAGGGGTTATCCTAATCAATGCTGTTAGCTTTGCTCATGTGGTTACCATAGGCATTTATTTTCTTGTTTATTTGTCAATGTAATTTCACTGCCATGTATACATTTTTTTTAAATATATTTTTGAATCCCTGATTTCCATTGAACAAGGAAATCATGAAAACGAATTGAAGTACGGATACCAGCTCAATGTGAAAACGCCACTTTTGTAAAATGTACTAATAAGTGCATTTTGTACCCATGGGACAAAACTATGCAGAGTATAGGATAACCCGGTCCAATAATGAATTTTATTTATTCCTATCTCATCTTATGAAGTGTGAATTAATATGGCCGATTAAAATTATCTTTTTATTTTAATTGACCAAAACAAATCATATACATACATACCTACTTATATCACACCATTGTAATATAATTCTTTTTATAAAATTGTTTTATGTTTGAGAATCAAAATGGACCAACTTGTGGTAAATGGATAAAACTGAAGAAAAACACTAATTTCTTGGTTTCTGTACATTTCTTGTTAGACAATTGGATCGCCATATTTTTTACTATTTCAAACTTCTAAATAATGTACTATATGTTACGTTGTGTAAATAAACTATCATTTCTCGTGGACTCGTGTAATATTTGTTAAAAAACATTTATTATATATTTTTGTGATATTATTTGTGAAAAAATAATAACATTTCTTCGTCAATGGTTCGTACTTATTTAAATATCGTTATTTATTTGAAATAGTACTGATATAAGATATTTTCCCATTAGGTGTACTTTTCAGCAAATATTGCAACGTCCGCGAGATGTTTCGAAATAATTTAAACATTTATGAGAAATAGGTATTGTTGTACATGCCGATAGTTAATACTCGTATCAATTGACAAATATTTACAATACCTACAATACCTTTTTTTCTTTTGCAGTTTGATATAAAATGTGGCACACTCATGAATTATCGTGCAATTTGTAATAAATAATAACAGAATGATGTATATTGTACAACCATGTAAGATGTAGAAAACTATTTTATTGTTCTTTATGACTGAAATACTTAATAGTGTTGTGTTATTTATTAATCGTGAAAATGTATGAAAATGGGACAATTGAGTGAAATTGGGGTCAAATTTTGGTTATACTTTTATACATTGTAGTACCTATGTACCGACTTGAATAAATTTTGAACCGCAGTATTGTTGTTTTAGTATCTACCATGCTCTGTTTGGAAAGATTTTTATAATATCAACGATAATGAATGCAAGATGCGATTGTTAAATGTGCTTAAAATTTCTTTACAATAAAAGTCTATTGGTTAAGGAAAATGAGTTTAGCTACTTTTTTAGTTTTTTCTTCTAAAAATCCTTTTTTTCAATAGACAAAGATTCCAGCTAATGAATATTCTGACAAGGATGTGGCTATACAAACAATTAAGACACTGTTTTACTGGTTTTACTTCTATGGCTCTGAAAAAAAAAACAAATCCTTTTGAATTCCATCTTCACTTAGGTACCTGTTTGTCGTACGTACCAATTTTATCTCCAAATGATGTTATTAAAACTGTATCACCGCACCGCCACACCCTCTCGCGAGAGTAGATCTACCTACATCGTGCAAGAGTGGCGTGAAGATAATCGCGATAACAAGGCGCGCCCGCCGGTTGCGATCGTATCGCGACCACCGGCGGCGATGTACCTAACTAGATGTAGCTACAGTTAGTTCTTACATGTTCTAACTAAAGATTTGAGCATCGCATAGAGGGCACGGCAGCGAGATGGGTCGACAACATTATTCGAGTCGTGGTTTCTTTATGGCTGAGGTCTGCACAAGATCGACGCAGCTGGCACATTTAAAGAGAGGCCTATGCCCAGGGACGGCCTTTGGATGACAATGATGAAACAAATATGTATGTATTTCTCTTTGAGTTGTAATTACTCATGACTGAGGGTTGTGACTAATGCAAAATTAATTCGGATTTGTGATCGAACATGTCGGTTTCCTCATGATGTTTGCTAAGCGAGTGCAAATCCATACATAACTTGAACCAGGGCTGGATTTGAACCAGGATGCGTCAGGATAAAAAGCATACGCTTAAACCGCCGAGCCACGGTCGCTTCCATAAAATATGTACATAACTAAACTACATACATGTGTACTGGTGGTATAATTTTTTAAGTTATTTTACTTTTTACCAATGATCTAGTATTAATAGTAATAATTAGTGACTATCTAGTTAGTATGTTTATGCCCATATCGGTTGGTCTTGCACTACTTTACATTCACACTGTTGTGCTTGAAACTCATCTTCGCCGCAACTAGGATTTAGAAAAATAATTTCCTGAAATATCAAAATAAAGACATTGTGAATTTCTATTCCAAATCTGTTAAGTAGGTAAACTTTACTTATTTCAGAATGCTTGATCATCAAAACCATTGGTACTTTACTAAGTGATGCTAATAGGTACTTGCCTACCTACTTTTGCTTTTATACTGCAATGATATATTCTGTCTGTCATTTTAGTTCCTTTATACGCCCTCTTGATGGATCAGATCAACATAAAACCGAATCAATGATTAATCCATCAAAACACGAACAAAACTGCCTATTCACAAATCCACCACAGATTTCTTTGGAAGCAATAAAGCTGGCTATTCAATATTATGGAATATTTTACGGTGCGATTGACGCAAAGCGGTTTATTGATGACCATCATTTAGTCTGCCAAAACAAACTGACACGGGCTTTTATCATATGAACAAGATTGATGCGCGCATTCCTTGAGAACCAGGGATTTGACCACGGCTTTGAGCTGCAGTAAGTGGACGCAACCCTTTTATTGCTTATATACTGGGTTATATCTTATTCTTATGTTGTCTATAAGCAAAGTATTGGGACATGGGCTGAGATTAATTAATAAACAGAAAGTCCGCAGGTAGGCACCGTTTTATGGTGGAAGTGTCGAACACAGCGCTTTTTTTCTACGTTAATTGTACGGACGGCAAAGCTTTGGAACACTTTACTAGAAGCTGTGTTTTCTGCGAACTAGAATCCATCTTCAAATCTAGAGTTAATAGGTATCTTCTAGGTAAGCGTGTTACACCCTAGGCTGCAGCAATGCTTAACAACAGGCAGGCTGTAGTCAAACGTAAACCTATCCCACGTAAAAAATGCTCGTGGAGTTTGTATACGTCATACGACCCCAGAAGGGATATAGGCATTCCGCATATAGGATAATGGTCCGGAAAGACTAACGTAACTGAGGTTCAAAACCAAAAAAAAAGTCGGCCAACAATCAAACTATTTGTCTATCTATAGACGTGAGTTCCAGTTTCAAGAATAACTGGCATAATTTTGCTGAAAAAGTAACTTCCGAGTACCAATGCACTTAGCAAACCCTTATAAGTCTAGGTTGATTATCAATAACCCTGTATTAGGTAAGTGAAGTTAATCATTCCGATTGAATAGGCGATACGAATTCAATTAAAGATTGATCGCAGTCGTCACCTTTACGGTGCAACCTACAGCGAGGTGGCAGGTACACTTGTGGTCACAATATCAATGAAATATAATGTAACTACCTACTTAATATATTTATTAGGCCACTAACGTCACTAGGTTGAGTTGTTTTCTGACTGTGTCATATCCTGTCAGATGTTAATGCTAACTATACACACCCTGATATGGCTTTCGTTGCGGTTTTCATAATACTTCTATAGGATACCATAGGTACGTCATTGATCATGGAAATGATGAATTGAAAAGCAACCGGTTCTAGATGATGATACAGTCAATATCCAAAGCATAGCATCAACTACTGACTGTTCAAGATATTTTGCAGTGTGAGAAGCGCTATAAGAAAGGGCTTTGAAAAACCACCTTTCGAGAGTTAATTTGTGGTAAGTCAGTAAAATAGAGAAAAATCACAATATTTTGCGTTAGTGTATATCTGTCTACTGGAAAAGCTTTGCTTCAAAATATCAAAAATTGGACTATAATTTTTACTTTGTTAGAAAGGGGGAAATTCTGTCAACGAGTATACCTTATCACGTCCCTAACGAGGCTTCTAACTAGCACATTTACCCGCACTAAACACGCCATACAAACTTTAATAAATTACACGTATAATAAGCAACCGTGAACTTTAGTTGCGCTCATCTATCTTAGACGCACTCGTGAGGCTTCGTGTTGCCAGTTGTTATGGGATATGAAGAACTGCAATATGGTAAAATGATGTAGGAATGGTAGGTATATTAGTTAAGTTATCTATGTGGTTATTATGCGTTTAAACCAATTTTGAAGGAATCTTATTCGTAATATTATCTATAGGTATTTTTCGTATAGTTAAGGATATACCTACTAGTGTTCCTCTCTCAAGCCGCAATCTTTTAGTAAGTACATACTATTATCTTGAGTTTAATTCGTCTATGCTATTATTATACTCATTGGCCAATACTTACACATAAATTTAAGTGACTTTTGGTACCTTGGTTTGTTCTGATAGTGAAATAGGCTATTTTGAAATCCAACGTCACTCCTTCGAGGCACAAATGTTGTGCACAGCTAGTTATACCGTTACATTTAACCTTATAGGGAATTAAAAGTACCCACTTTTTATTCCCATCAGGCGAATTACGAGTGCAAACCCATTCCTTGTAAAAAAAAGGTTAAATGTATCTACTGAAAACTGACATTAGATTTACCATCTTGTCATAATGTGGAGTATATACACTGGCAAGTACAGTCCTGCCATATCCATCCACATATCCTGGCTGTGCAGTCGCCGCCATTACATTCTGACAGGCGCAATCAATCAGCTCTGATGAATGAGGCCGGAGCGCGGTAGCTGCTAGTATGAACCCTAGGCTTTCGGTTAACAATGTTGTTATTGCCACCCACGGTCCGTCTGGATGGGTGGGTATGTCTGTTTGTGCAAGAAGTTTTTAGCTATAATTCTGTACCATACTATTATACTTTAGTGTAGAATAATTCGGGGTGTCATTTGGTATACTTATAAATAGTAAGTCGGACTTCACTGTTTCAGCACCTACATTAAACCATGTCTTTGAAACTACTCCACGGCTTCTGATGAAACTTGGACAGTTTCCTTGGACATTTAAGACATCCATAATCAGATACTGATATTCTGGTTTACGCGTAATCCGTGGACAGAACATACGAAATAGGGCACACATATTTGTATGCCTAATTAAATCATCACACAAAACTTTACCTAATTATAATAATATCGCATAGGTACATACATAGCTTAGCTGCTTGTAGTTGTAATCTGAAATTTTCTTATAAATCTTTTAATATTATATTAAAAAATAACAACACTACCATTTTTTTTGTACCAAAGCATAGGCTATTGGAATCCTTACTCATCCCCATAAGTCCCTGTCACCTCGCCTGAATGTAAGGGATTGGTCAGAGTCGACTGAAATGAGTCATATGCAGACCACCAGAGCCCTTTGTCGTCGCGTGAGTGCTGGATTTAGAGAACCAGGCAGGAAAATTAGGTATTTTATAAGGCTGTTCCAGGTATAACGACAATGTAATTATAAACGTAGGTAGGTTGTTAGGGATAAAAATTCCATCAGAAAGTTGTATGGAAGATATTGCTTTTAGCAATAAGACTGCCGCTTTGTAGTGTCTATTAGTTCAAGTTTTATTTAATTTTTATTTGTTTTCACAATTAAAGATTTAGAAAAAAAAAGTGTAGGTAATGGATTCAAATCAGAAATAAATGACGCCGTTCCTTGCTTCGAACTTTTCAGGTTATCAATACAATCAATAAATAGACTGTAAAGTAACGCAGGAGAGAAGGAACTCCGTTGCTCATTGTTATTTAAATGTATTCGATCTGTCCATCATAAACGCTTGCAAAGATCTTTAGCAGGCAGAAAAAGAGCAAATAAAAGATTTAGCTCGAAGCCCATCACTCGTGTCTAATGTGAATTAAATGACTCCTTACAAGCTACATACTACTGGACTGTAGTAATCAGGCCGCCATTAAGTCTTTAGGTATCATTATTTGTAAATCAGCTCACCGTATAAGTGGCCCCGATGATGTGCCCAATTTGTCTTTTGCGAAATTGTATGGTGTTATTAATTTTATGAGAGCCATGTTCTCGTGGAGACCGTTATGTTTATTAGCAAGTTTCGTTGACTGGGTTAGTTAAATCATTTTAGTAAAATCTAAAAGCAAATGCATACTACTTATATACTTTGGATTGTTACTGACCTGAGCTACTGACGCTCACAGCACAATTCTTTCTATTGAACTGAGAAATCTAAAACATTCCTGTATGAGAGGGTTTTCGGAAAATTCGATAAAGGAATATTTTCTATTGGAACATAGAATGAGAGTTGGTGTGGAGTTAGATAAAGTAAAAGTATGTAACTGTTAGAACCGATTATGTAGCGAATTGCATTAATCTCGTTATTTACTTTACTATAATCATCAAAATCACATATCGCAAAAGTCGCACTAAAACTTTTTGGTATGAACAATAAACAGCTTAGCTATTTATTTATTTATACTTGCACACATACAATTTTCCAAAAAACAATTACATGTGCCCCGAGGTATTGGGGCGTAGCAAGAGACAATGGCTAGGCTTTATCTAGCCAGAGTCTTTACAAATTTTGCTTACATAAGTTCAGGTTTAGCTACACTTTTTGGTACTCAGACAATCAAGCAACATTGTACCGCTGGGATTAACCTCATGCCTTTGAAGACGTATGGTCAGCGTCATAAGTACATGTACAATTCAGGGTTACTTGGTACTATCATATAACCTTTGAAGGGTGGGCTTAGTTCGTCAAAAGTATTATTATTTGGTATTGGATTATGGGAATTCGCGAAAATAAAAACATCTGTATCCAACAAAAAAGTGCAACAATTTTTTTTAGATATATAAAAAATCTAATTGTTTTGCGATTTTCCAAAAAATCATTGAACAGAAGTCAACACTTGAGATGCTGAAGCTGCCTAGTAACCCTGCATATCCGCGTCCCAAGCCGGCAGCACGTTAGCAAGCACATCACGTTCCTGCGCCCGCGCACATTGTCGCGAATTGGGCGCGACACCACATTCGCAACATTGTTCTAACGCCAGACAAATATAATTTTACGCACGTATGAAATTGGAACTAAATTGTTTTATCATAATAAGTCAATGTTTTCCGCAATGGCTGCTTTTCGCGTCCAATGCTTGCCGGCGCGTGGAAAATATTAAGGTTCCTTAAAAATCAGGTACATGAAAAGAAAAAAAAGTTATGTGCATGAAAATCTATTCTTTATAGCATCTATTATTTCGAAGTGCGAATGGCCTGTGGATATCTTTGATAGAATATAATATTTGTTCCTCTTACGCTAAAATCTAGTGGTTTCTGCTTAGCAAGCATGCTAAATCATTGACAGCATTAATATCTAAAATCAGGTATATCATGTTTCAAGAGCTGCCTATCCGTTACATAAGTAAAAGTTCAAAATAAGTGTTATTGACAAAAGTGCTGCCATAGCTAGAAGATCTATTTTACGTGGTATCTAAAACTGCAACCATGGAAAGTTACGCGTTACCGCTTGAATAGGAATGTTGCTGGCAAGCTATGATTTTGGAAGCAGATTGGGATTGCACTGGCAATGGACGGTTATTGAGAATATGGGATCATTGAGTTAGGCGCTTGAAGGATATTGGGGACGTATTGTCCAGATAATTATTGAACTTCGAAATAATAGATCCTATGATACCTGATACCTAACTTAAGATCTAACAGACGTTGAGACGTTGCATTTTATTGTTGATTGTCCCAAAACTTTGTAGTATATGTTCTTGTATATTATAAACTGCATACTTAATAAAACAGATCCAACATCAATCTTAGTTACCAAATAATTCGACCGCATCAAAAACAAAGGCTAACAATTAGCTCCCCCTCAATGTCAATGAGATAAAATCTTACAAAAGTACATATAACTTTTACTCAGAAGTTATAACAGATTATATTTTACATTCATGTGCATACTTATATATATTTTTCTAATTACAGACATAATGTACCCATGATACAAGCGTAAGCTTAGTATGGGGCTAGATGGCGCTGTGTGATATGTCCTGATATATTTATTTTATTTTATTTATTTTAATGTCACTCCTTTCGGCATGCAATAAAAACTAATCATATCGATAGGCTCAGAGAAATCCGTTGACAAAGATACACACACGTGTTTAGAACCTTACATACATATGTGTATATCTATACTTTCTCAAATTTACCTAATTCTGGCAACATCACATTCATACGGGTCAAATTGATAACTTACTTTTAACCAATCAATCAAATTGAAGCTAAAATCCCTGGCTCGTACAAACGTGACGCGTTGCAATAAAGGCGTCAAGTGTCGTAAGCAATCCGTTTGACAATGCGACAATGCGCTCGCTGGGTGGGCCGGGGCTTCTTGGAAGGTCACCGGGCGCTGGATGGAGACACGGAGGACCGCCAATAGATACTACAAGGAAGATAGATATATCTTTAATGCACACCAAATAATTATAAGACTTACAGAAACTTAAAAAGTAATTAAATGTATATTGGGTGGCCTTATCACCTTAGGCGATTTCATCCAGACAACCTTTGAGTAGACAAGATTTAAATTTTTAAGATATGTCTATTTAGTAAAATTAAGTAATTAAAAATTAATTATTATGCGGCCAGTATGCTGGGCACGCTGCCCTCTGGTAGTGGGCTGGAGCACTTAGATTATCTTTAGGCTTTTCTAAAGATTTTCTAAGTGCCCCTATTTGTAGTAGTTAGAAGTAGTATGTTTAGTTTTTCTTCCCTTGTTTTTATATTTTATTATTGTAAATAAAGTTTTTCTTTGTAAAATTAAGTATAATAACCAGCTAGATACTGTAAGGTTTACCAAGCAAATTTATTTATAGCAACCGGCTAGCGCTTACGTGAAAAAATGTTGTGAAAATTAGCTTTAAGTGTTTCGGAGCACTTGGGACTCCTTCATCAGGAGGACGAGAGAGCACGTGCGTCCCAGTTAGATTTTGACAAATTCACATTTTATAGTAAAAATTTTGCAACGGCATTGTATACATAAGAAATCCGTTACAACGCATCTCCAACAAAACATATCAGAGAGAGCAGCTCCAACTCAGCATATATAGGTACTTAAGAGCTGGATGGTATTTTATTTTAATAGCAACACTACGCTTTGGCGATAAAATAAGTCACTAATCACTTTGTAAGTTATACAATCCTCAAGGGACAAAGACTACAAAACTTTTCTTTTACAGTAAAAAAACAACATTTCTGTCAATTGTATTGGAAATTATAATGCAACTAATTAACATACAGATTGATGCATAATCTGCCACGAATTTTAAAACACCCATATTTTCCCGACTGTTTGACGAGGATGACGGAAAGAAAACACACAAAAAGCTATCTAAAAATGCTCATTTCACTGTAGAAAATCCTGTTAACTTACTGATAGCGTTGATTAATAAATGTATGGTATCTATCAGGCGTATTCCGTGGCGCCGTAAAACTTTACCTAGGAACTCGTAAACGGTAAACCAACTCTAGGGTCCATAATTACAGAGTCCCTCCATATGAGGAAGTTTTAGACTCGTAATGATAGGTTTCTATCTTCGGAGAACACGCATACATTTGTTAAGTTATTAAGCGTCATTAAATAATGGAGCTTTTAAAGCTTTCGGGAATGAATGTTAGATGAATTCATACAAAGCTTTTTGTTTCAAATGTGTGTTGATGTTTTGGTTCGGAATCACGTTTTGGGATTGTAAATTACTATTTGTCTGATTTCCACAAAGAAAAGGTTTTGAATTATGTGGCATGCTTTCCGTTTGTTAGGTACCGCAACTCTGTTATTTATGGAGTTGTTGTGTGGTTTGTCATGCATATCGCTGGATCAAATTATAAACGATTAAAATTGGGATTTCTGTTAACAAAACCAAACTAGGCATATTTTAGGTAAATATTTTTATTATATGAATTACATGTTGAATGTTTTTATATGTAAGATACTGAAAACGTTTAGTGTAAGTATGTTGCATATTCAGAACAAAATTATGAAATTGCCGAATGTAACGGCATTGTTTGACATCAAAGAGACATGAAAACATCGTTCCACAAAATGTTAATTTTATGACAATCATTTGTGTTGGAATTTAATTGTTTTAGGGAGCGGCGGTGCCTGTTTATTGCTAATTTTGGAATAAATAATGTTTGAGCGTGGGTGAAATTATTCAGCCAAAGCGGTTGGTTAAGACATTTGCATGAAAATCAACAAAGTTTAGATTTTAACAACGGAGACAACAGAGGTCAGGGTCTAAACGATGGTATCTTTTGTTTACGGTAGAATTGGTCATTTTACAATACATATAATAATGTACACATATTCAAATAATAAGCGTGTTTTACTCAAGTAAAAATAACCTATTTCTGTATTGTTGTGCGTATGTATCCATCTACTTTATTCTACAGACACATTCAGTTATAAAAGTAAACGATTGATTACTTAAATGTCAAAATCAGTTCAACAAAGCAATACCCATGGGTAAAAGTGTTTAATACGGTCTACCTCTATCTTTAGAAACTCTCGATCCAACTTATAATTCTGTATGATATGAGTTGGAAAGCGGCTGATACAGCATGAAACATCGGCGGTGACACATGGAGCGCTAGCTGGCTGTACTAGATGCGATCTGACGCGCGATGAATGCGCCATCTATTTCAATTTCACTAGAGCACAGATATCATACAAATCTCGGCCTTATTCCGTGGAGTCGCGCCCGCGCGCGGACCACCCAGCGCGACCGCTCTAAACATAGCCTCGTCTGTCTGCTTGTAGTCTTCTACTAAACGATACAACAATAACGAATCTATAGCTAGAATAGAAATGGACACCTCACTCACGCTTTTAAATTTTTAATGCCCTATTCTCTTCGCCTTTTACGTCTCAGTTTTATTTTCGCATTGACATTTGAAACGATTATAAAAACTGATAATCACGCCATAGCCCCCCATAATCGAGGCCAATAAAATATATCATGTCGTCGTAAATGAGTCGCATATAAATCGAGACTCACCATTCTTATGAGGTCGTAACGAAGAACTTAATTTAACGAATAATAAAATGAGGTATGTGTACGAGGTAGGAACGGTGACCCGCCGACATTTGTAGGGATTGTGCCAGCTTTGCGAAATTCGGGCGTTGTAAAGTGTGGTTTTATTTTGGCGGAGAGACCGCCATATCTCACCGCGTATAGCACCACATGTTCCTACGATATACGACCTCTCCGTATCTTTGATTTGTAGTAATAAAATCTTATTTGCACCTTTACTTTTCGTAACGGATCGATATTTATTTTTACGAGCCTTAATAAAATCGAACGATATGACCGATATCGTCACAGTTTAATCGATTGACGACCGGTATCTGCACTTTGCTGGAAAATGTTAGACGTAAGTGAATAATTATGGTAATTTTATGGCATAAACACACTTAGATCACATGATTAGTGCTACTTATGTCCTTTTAATTACCACTGATAATAATGAATACAAGAAACTGTACAAACTTTATCTGTCCACAAATTTAATGATATCCATTCTGAATAAACGATTGATTGGAAATAATGCACTATAAAGTATAGGTATATAACACATTTCCAAGAGAATGAACACAAAGCATGTCCTCTATGTTGCAACATTGCGATGTCGAGTTAGCGAGCTGAGAATGTGTCAACAGACAATGCTCGCGTGTAAGGATGCACTCCACAATCCACATGCTATAGCTGTCATGTATCTGACACTCGGGAACAAGCGAACAAGGGTTTGCTCTGGAGCGGTTACTTCCTCCCGCGACCTATCCACGTGGGTGGCCTCGTAGCGTCCCAAGCCCACGAAAACAACCAAAAAATATTAATTCCCCAGGAAATTAGTTCCTCTAAAACATGTCTCGGACATGTGTTACTTTTTTCGCTTTAAACATGTCCCTGTCCAAGATTTATGGCTCAGCCCTTTTCGATACAAACTTGTGGTCGAAACGTAAAAGTTTGAGTTTAATTAAAGTTGGATGAGTGGGGCGAGACACTCGAGTTTGTAAGTCTCTTTGTAATAAGTCTTAGATTTTTTTATGGTCGGTTCTGTTTGATTTAAGAATCCTTCTTAGAGAATTTATAGTGGGATTTGGTAGTATTTCTCGGGATGATAAGGCGGGCAGGTAGGGTGTAGCACAGGTAGCGGCTCCCGTCCTGAGTACACACAGCGCGCATACACTCCGCATAGGGTTACCATGTGACAGGAAGAATGAAAGTAAAGATATAAGTAAATGAAATCAAACATTAATATAAATCTATTCATACTGTTCTAAACAGGTTTATAGAAATGTTATCGTAGGTCAAACAATTCCGGCTTGTCGTAAACTTAGGTAAACTTGTTAAGGGAAATTTTGGAATATAAAGAAAACTCGTAGAGAGAGTAGATATAGCCACGGAAGCACAGAAAAGAAAAGTTTTAGGTTAGCTTACTAAATCCGATAAGCCTGCGTCAAGCTGCAGCCCTGCAACTCCAGGATCTCAAGGCACGCAACCTGATCCCGGTCTCATTGCATCTATTTACTTCAAATGAAACATAAATACGCTTTTGTTTGAATGACCTTCGTCCGATATTAATACTTACCCCAGTTTTGAAGTTTCATGCTTTATTTTGTTGGAAATAAACATTGTATCGATATTTTCAATACAAATGTTTTATGTTTACATTAGCGGTATGTAACTGCGGTTGTAAACACGCGCAAATTACACGCATTACATACGTAGATTCTAGTAACTACGAGTATTATCGCTTGTAGTAAAACCTCCTTGAATATTTCGTTTAAACTCCGGTGTTCTGTACGAATCGTGTTATAATTTAGTTCCATAGAATTAGTTATTCACAATTTTCAAAGAGTACTTGTGTATTTTGTTTCAATTTCTATTTGTTTCTCTCTTTGTGGATACTTGGATTTACCAAATATGTAAGTACAAACATAATAATATTATAACAAAGCTGCTCCGTCTCTATCAAAGTTAGTTCTCTAACCCAAAAAAGGCAAATAAAGTCCAGTGTGAGCCAATAACATCATCATCATCTCCAGCCCTGATCTATTACTTCTAAACATCGTTCTATGTGCAATATAATAAGTCAACCTGCCATTAAATATTCCCATGCAACCTAACTCCATGGTCACACCACCCCAGCAATGCAAAACGTCAGCATCCAGAGTCGAATCGTGTGACATGGATTATCCGTTGTTTATCCAGCGCCACTCCACATGACGACCGACTGCTAAATGCCTGCGCAAATATGGCTGCCGAGTTACTTGAATGCTTAGCTAACTTAAACTTAGACGCACAGGGAGACGTGATTTGTTTTTAACTTGGACACATATTATATATGTTACGGCTAATACCCGAAGTGCGGCTACACCTAGTTTTAGCCGGTTAGAACTAGGTGTAGCCACTTAGTCTTGGTTAAATCCGAATCGAGACATGTTTTGAAAGAAGTTGGTTCCTCCGCGCTTCGCTCGTCGTCGCATGTGCGTGGTGGAAAGCAACCTAACGAACCTAATCTACCTTCTGTCACAGACAAGTGACTTCGAGTCCAACACTTGCACTACAACAGGACTTGAGACCTAGTTTTACCCGAAAGCAATCGGCTCGTGCTAGGTTTAACCAAGACTAAGTGGCTACACCTAGTTCTAACCGGCTAAAACTAGGTGTAGCCGCACTTCGGGTATTAGCCGTAACATATACATAGGTGAAAAAAAAAAAAACTAATTGTTTTATACTTGTACATAGGTCTCACGTACTTAAGTGACAGATAGCAAGATGTGATGTCGAACTGGTAAATAAGATACTTTAAAGCTATTTCGATTGGCTCTTGCGCGGCTGGATGAAATGTGGCATCTGGCTTGTACTAGGTATTTCGAAACCAAGAATTACTAAGGCCAGAAGAACTAAACACAATTTTGTAACGTTATTTAGATCGGTTGCATATTTCATGAATAGTGTTCTCTCCTTTCTGATGTAAAATATATTTGTAGAAGCCTTGACATATTACGAATGCATCATGATGAGTCTCCGTTACATATATTCCAAATAACATCCCAGAATTGTTGACATAAGTTTGTCATTCCTGTCTTTATTGGCAGAGGACGGGGCGGTTGTTGGCACAAGCTCGCAGGCTTGGTTTCTACTGGCCAAGTTGTTGGCAAGGGCTTCGTGTTGACATGGTACAGTAAAAGATAGATCTTGATAATACATTTTACTTAAAGTTATCATAGTACCATCAGAAAACCGGTTCAAACTTGTGAAACACGAGTGTGTCATACACATTGTTTGTTTGATAATGAGAGTGCTCCGTGATGACTATAGGTACCTATATGCTGTGTCTAAGAATAAGAATAAACCTATAGTATCGAACAGGGTAAAAAAAGCAAGTTCATTATGAGTGGTGAAAACTCTGGAGCCGAGAGTTTTCAAATTGTCCCATAGCCTATGGTGGACGGCCGAGACCTACGATTTAACGTGTCATCCAGCCCATTAATGCGCCCAGATATAAATGCCACTTTATTTGCCATGGTCACTCACCCAAGGTCGAACGCAAACAAATATCGCAATAGACTGAGCCACAGGGCGCTTCGGTCATTCGGTCGATCACTGTTTTATGTCGACTGGTTCTCCATAGTATTAGTACAGGAGCCTCACGAGGATACGCTGATAAATATTTGAGAGTTGAATGACGAAATGCAACTTGTGAAGGATTGTTTAAGGAGCAAGCAAACATGCTCAGCTATTGACACATATTTGCCTACCGAGATACGCGGCCACTAAATATAAATGTACATATAGAATGGAGGTTTTGAGGTTTGGGACAGAAAGAAAGGGTCGTGGAATGATAAGTTTTTTTGATTATGGGGAACTCTCGTGGTGAAAAAGCTATTAAGATATGAACCGTATGAATAAGAAGGAAATAAATATGAGTATAATATCCAATATCTAGTATAGTACTCATGAAATAAGCATTTAATATGGTCTTCTAGTCTATTGGCGCTGTGTGATATGTCCTTAGTATTATTATTTTCAAAGAGACAATATCTTTGATCCTCAGGCTTCAAAATACCGATACAATTTCCATCGTCTAAAAATATTGTAATTGAATTTGTTATACAAACTTCTGTTCAGTAACAGATTAGGTACATCACGTTGGTTCCGCTTCCATTCCCATTAACCTTAGTTTATTTTCAGGTAATGTTGTGTAGATTGTTCCCTGGGAGGCTGTGCTAGCCCCGGGACATTGTAAACAGTGTACCGCCCCGGGCACAAGCAGGCATCGCCAGGAAATACGCCGCCGTGACTGACCACGGACTGATGGGTGGACTGTTTCCAGTATCACACGAGGGCATTGGAAAATATTATAATTGATTAAATTATTAATTTTATCCACAAAAAAAAACAACTTAAAAACAGGACAACATTATCAACTAAAATGTTATAATTAATAAATAAATAAGTATGTCGGATCTAGAATCAGAATACACGATTTTGGTCGACATAATTATTGATTAAGGTATTCTACAGTAGCACTAACAACTTATACCAAATTATACATATACTTACCAAAGTTTGCTACAGTCCACATTTATTTCTTCAAAATGATTATGAGAGAAGACAGTTCAGAAAAACCCTGTTGAATTTTACTCTTTCGATTTCAATGTGGTAATAATAATACATTCATGAAATGATCCAAGGACCGTGGAAACAGTAGCAAACAAGATCAACCATGAGCATAGATTGAAGAGTGAATTATCGATGTCGCGCTCCGCCGTAGTTTGTTCAAGTCGGTTCAGCCGAATGCCACAAAAAAGTAAAACTACAAAAAAGGTTTAATGTAAAAAATGTCAGAACATCCTGCCCTTTGATTGAGAGAACTACAATTACGCGTTAATGATTGATTACACTGTTTACCTTCGATTCTGTGGTGTCACTGTTTGCTTACCGTGGGAGGAATTTCACAAAAAAGACGAGAAATAAATGTCAAAGATTTTCTCCTGTGAAATGATTGGTAACATCGAAGCACAGATTAATTGATGTATTCTAGATTCCGTAAATTGGTTTTCGTATAATGCCGTTTATTCTTGGTGCTTCCGATACTCAGTTGCTAATGGTACATTACAAATTCGAGTTACATATTGAAGTCTAATGGATTGGGCTAGCTAGTTTTTACAAATAGACAACATTAATTAGTCACATTCATACAAACCTTGTCTTTATCTGTGAAATAGGTGACAAAATTTCAAAAGAACCTATTCCATCGAAAAGCCACTACACTGAACAAAGATTTTTAAAAATCGATCTCCAAAATGACTTTACAACCAAAACAAAACGCCATAAAGCTTCAAATTCGAGACCTGTGTATAATAATCGTCGTAAATCTTCCTTTTGAAGTTTGTATGTGGTTCTATCAAGGCAAGGCTATTTACAACCCATTGTATCTGGCGTTATCTCTGATTCTACTAATTGAGTCATCCTACACCGGGCAGCCATTGTTTGCAAAACTTCACTGTAACTCTGCACGCTGCGAGGTGGGTGGTCTATCTAACTTTGTAAGCTCTATGAAATGTTTCTTGTAAATATTTGTATTGTGATTCATTTGAATAGTGTTTTTAATGAGTAGTTTAAGTGGCTAATGGAATCTGTAGTCATAAAAATGGATAATTTTAATTGGGTTTTTAGATTGTAAGAGTTGTCAATCCAGTCTAAGATTCTGTGAGATCAATTGTATCAACGCGTTTTAACATCTGTACCTACTGCGTATATAATTTTATAGGAATATAATGAAAAACCGTCTCTTTAAAGTTAAAATTTTAAGAAAAGAAACCTTTGGGTACATCGCGTGATTTTTTCCCCAACACAAAATTAAATAAAGAAAGTCCAGGGAAGCACAACGAATGAAGACGCGCCGATTGAGAACCGAATAGGCGGCACCTCCCAGATACGTTCATAATTTATTTCTAACTCTCACGAGTCTTTTAATAGATACATGACTAAGTTCCTTTCACGATAGAAGTCCTTCGAAATCGCGTGATATTTATAACTTATGTATCATAAAGGATAGTTCAAACTTATTTCTATGAGACTTGTTTTAAGAAAAGGATTCTAGTGAGGGTGCGTGGCGAAAGGCGCATCTATCCGGGGGGAGGTGGGGGGGTGCAGAAGGGCGTACAAATTGATTGCTTCTCGGTGACGGGTCGACAGCGACCACCCACGGCGGACGGGATTACGGTGCCCGTAGCATGGTGGCTGGGTGATTCATACTGTGATTCAGTTATTCATTTACCCAAAAATTATAATTATCTAATAATTTATTTAGCATGAAAATGTTCGCACATTTCATGACTATTGATATAATGATTTCAGAGGCTTAAACTAGTATCTTAGTTTAGACAACTTTCTTCTAGTATAAAGTTTTATGACTGCTTAAAGTAATAAGATAGAATAACCATTGTCACTAGCCAAATACATCTTGATATCTTTAATTAGCAATCGTATATTTTCCAGATCTGAATTAGCCTTGGTACACTGACTTTGTAATCAATTATTTTCAGATCTGAATCAGCCTTGAAAACATAAAACAAATCATCAAACTATGCTAGCACTCTGCTCTGATGCAACCAACTATTGTGCCTTTGAAACGTACCTAACATTAGTGCATGGACAATTTGCAACCATTCATACATTGAATAAATTGGATTATCACAGTATTCAGGCTCTATTCAGGTTGCAGTACCTACGCAACTTGCCGGTTCGCTTTATATTATGTAGCTAAATGTAGCTTGTATGACCAATTGAGCGAGCTTTGTGCTTTTTATTTATGAAGGAAAGCATAGATTGTTGTCGTGGGAATATAAAGTAAAGTTTTCGCTTACTTTTTAGGTAGATGTTGTAGAGTATGTACTAAATCTATTCAGGAACCTACGAAAGTTGCCGGTTCGCTTTACTCGTAACTTGTATAATTAATTCAGCAAATTTTGTAATTTATATTTACGAAGGAAAGCCAGGATTACTGTCGGGAGAATTTAAAGCAGATTCTTCACTGATTTGAGATTTATACCTACTTACGTAGATGTCAATAGTAGCGTATCTAATAAATATACATATGTGCAATATTCAAGTACCTACGCTAATTGCCGGGTCGCTTTATATATAATTGAGCGAGTTTTGTGATTTTAATTTAGGCTAGAAAGAAAGCAAAATTGTGTTTTCGTGAGAATTAAAGAAATGTGATTTCGTTGATTTGCTTTACAAGTTATACATATTCTTACTAAGGCTAGGGTTAAGGTGTTATCATCATATCGTTTTCCTATTTCTTTGGTTTAAGCACAAACTTTTGGTATGAGAAGCACTACTCTAAGAGGCAAGGATTGAACATTGAACAAGGCATGATTAGACGATCATGGACACTGGATTTCGCTTTAGTCTAATAGTTTATAACTTTATAACCATCATCTGTAGCTATTTCCTCACAGTTACTTATCCTAGCAACATATTTACCTGAGTATTTATAACGCATCATAATTCTAGTGCTTCCTCGAGCACTTATATCGCAGTTATAAACATTAGAAAGCTACTGCAAGCATATAAATATTTCCAACGGGTAGACCGCAGACTAGTGGTGCCTGACGCACAGCCTTATTTCTACCTTCTTCCTGCTATTAGAACCCTTAACAGATTAACTCGAGTGGTGCAGCTCTTTTAATGTACTGTTGAGGGGGATTTGAAATTAATATGCATGACAGATTAATTTCTTCTTAAAAAATATTTTACTAAAACAGGGCTGAAATGGATCCTATAAAAACAATAACCTAACATCGATATACCTAAACATTTTCACTGTTACCATCTGTATGTTGTAACCCATAAGTGTAAGAATAAATACATGAAATTAAATAAAGTTTTTATAACATTAAATATCTAAAAATTTAGGCTTTATCTTGCAAATCATATCATAACGGCAATTCAATGTTTTGTTTATAATTTTGAACTAATCATACCACTATATGAGAGCAATCGGTTCGCGAGATTCGAGTGAGAGTGGCATCAGCCACTTTTTATCCCGAAACAACGCGAGTGAAGCCACGGGCATCCACCAGTACCTACTTTCACGTTTCATCCACATATCACTCTTTTTTTATTTTAACTTAGATTTATTATCATCACCATCTGTTTTCCATTTTTGGGCAAATCGTTTCGCTCTTCCATGATACAGCTGCTCCACCTGTGCTAGCCCCTTCATTGGTCGGTGTGGTAATGTTACTTCTTTATGGCATCGCGGTCGACTTAATTGTTTTTATGTGCGTCTGTTTTTGAGTCTGTTATTAGATTTGTGATCGCGGTGGTCCATCATTGGTACCCTATGGTTTGTTTTTAACCGATTTTTGGACTTGCTAATGGATTTCACGTTACACTTTCCTAGTATAGTTTGGTGATTGGTAATTTAATGTATAAGTAATGGCATAGACACACCAATTTTGGATAGAAAAATAAAATAAAATTGGTAAATATTTTAATGACACAGCACAAGGAAATAACACAAACACAATATACAAGACCTTAAGAAATTACAGAAACTTATTCGGTGAATAATCTTGCGTTATAATTTATAGATTAGTATGACTATATGGGATAATGCAATGTAGGTATTCAAGAACATGAACAATTTCTTTATAATAGTTAGTGCACAGATTATGACAGTAGTTATATACCCTTTTTGCAAAATGAATTAGTTCATCGTGTTGCTATATGAAACAAGCTTTAAAGTAGGTAAGACCACAAGTCAAACCCAGTTACCATATACATACATACATATATAGTTTTTATTGTCCAATATATAAATTAAAATCGTAAACACATATACGTACCTGTGTGTGTGTGCCTTGCACGTGTCTTGATCTATGCTAGATATAACTAGATGTAAGTAGGTAGGCACGAATTTAGTTTTAACGATATTTTTATAGCCTACGCATTCATGCCTCGCCATAAGTTACGCAAATAGTGAGTTCCTAGAACAGTGACCACTGTTTTGTTTTGCAATTCTTTGTTTGTTCTACGAATTGTTTATAGTTAGGAAATCTATTAATAAATAATTTATTGGTGCCTGGTTGCCTAGTTTAGACTTAGGATCCACAAACACACACATAAAAATATAGGTAGTAATGAAACTTACATACGTAAAGTGCTTGAAAGTTTTAATACTAGTTAGATGGTTATTTTATCAAACTGCATACTTGTACATGCATAAAAATAAATTATTTTGTTAGTTTTTTTAAGTGGGATAGGTTATTATATAATTATTGATTTATTTCTGTACGTACATATAAGTTAAATCGATAATTTACAATGTTAATTTTTTTAAGGCTCAAATGTGTGTTTAGACAAGTTTCTCGTATAAATACCTACGCATGTTACGTAAGATAATTTTATAAAAACTATTAATTTTTTTAATCACTTTATACTATATCATATGTTTGATTACGCTTTTAAGTAAAAAAAATATAAAACAATTCATAAGATACACTTTTAAAATTATATCATGTCTCAGCATGGAGCTATTCCAGTCAATGCTGTCAAATGTCAATATATCCCGCATGATCGATCCGTGGAGGGATCCGTACGTTTGCTGTCTCGTTCATCAATGTCTACTGCACTGCTCTCTTTATAGGTTTTTTTGTGTATTTTTCTTCGCATGAGTGTGTACAGTTTAAGAATTTCAATTTAAGGAAATAAAGTAGATAAGTAAAGATTTAAGTACATTCCGTTATGATAAAAAGAAAAAAAGCTATGATATATGAATAAAAAATTTAGAATGGTACGTTTTTCATTATAAATAATATATCTTTTTTCAAACTAAACGTTAAAAATTTCTTAAAAAAGACTAAATAAATGAATACATTTATTATCTGTAGGCAAAATCATCGAGTAGGTACTCTTTCACTGCGATAGTTTGGTACTCTACTTCAATGTATGCGACGCAAACCTACTTTGTGGACTATGGGAATATGTGTACCGCACATTAGGTACATTTGTACTAAGAGTAACCTCAACTAGCGGTCCACTTGCCCCCATAGTCCTGCGGCTACCGGTCATAAAACGGCTCGTCAAAAACAATGGTGACATAAACGTATGGATTCAGCTCCCTGTGACGCAATCAAGTACGGGCTTGAGGATAACGAACTTACAGGTGACATATTTTACAATTTTAAAGGAAAATGTGACATTGTGTGAGATTAAAAAACGATGTTGTTATTAGCACAGTCATTAGTTTCTCAGAATACTTGCCTCAGAACTTATTATCGAAAGCGATGCTTTAAAAGCAATGTATTTTTGACAATAGCAAGAGTAAGTGACACTTCTATCAATAGCTCTTAATTATGTTTTTTTTATTCGCAGTAAATAAAAATCATCTGTCCTATATAAATTTTACCCAATACCCAATAACATGTATGTAAATGCTTTTCTTCTACATATATATGTTACGGTAAATGTGGATAATCGGTAATTATGTATTACATGACGTAAACAGTAAATTTTTCAAAGCGAGAGTGAATCGGTTCTTACTGGGCAAGCTAAGCATGCTCCATCCTAGACCGTAATGTTTGCTTACCATCAGGCGAATTACGGTCAACCTCAAACCCATTTCTTGTTAAAAAAAGTTATTGTTTCCAACGCATATTATTTTCTGTCATCAAACGTACAAGATCCACGTGGAATTTCCGTCCCAAACATCAACATAGAGCGCCTCTTCCGCAGTAAAGTTGGTCGGTACTTCCACACAACACTGAAAGGATCAAGATCAAAGAGGTCGCGTCCTTTTGATCTTGATAGGTACTTGCGTGCATGTTATGATGCTTAATTGATGCCCAAAAACAGTCTGCCTACTCATTCATTATTCAACGATTATGTACACAAAGACTTAGTTCCACCTTTTATTATTAGGACTGTTTTAATTTTGAATTGGGTTTTGGTTAGCGCGGGGTGGTCTGTCGGTTTCAATGAGGATTGTCTACTAAAATTGGATTGCGGCGTTATTTGATTGTTATTTATGGGCGAGCTCACTTGCTACTTTGAAAAGGTGCGTGGAATTATAATTTGCAAAGTTTTTAAGGCAACCCAGAAATTCTTGGTAACTTTACTTTACTACTCTTTAGCGCATATAGGAATAAGAAAAACCACCTGTAATTAACCGACTTCAAAAAAGGAGGAGGTTCTCAATTCATCTCAATGTTTTTAGCTAGATTAATGTCAAGAAACGTTATTGATACAATTGATAGGTACATAAGTAGGTACTCCTAGGCTTGCTTATCTATACTAATATTATTAAGCTGAAGAGTTTGTTTGTTTGTTTGAACGCGCTAATCTCAGGAACTACTGGTGCGAATTAAAAAATCAAGGAAGGTTTTAGGCTATATAACATCACGCTGCAACTAATAAGAGCGAAGAAACAATAGAAAATGTGGAAAAAACGGGGAAAATTATTCATATTTAAGGGCTTCCGTTGCGTGCGCTGCGAAAACGGTTCAAGATATTAAAAAAATGTGTATGAAAGAATTATTCCTCTTGAAATGATCTAACAAAATGTCCGCAATAGTATATGTCTATCTTTTAAGGTTAACTCACTAGAACCGTTTTTATGGTAATAACTATTTCACGCGGACGAAGTCGCGCGCACCAGCTAGTTATTCATATAAAAACTCTCCTCAAAACCCAATTTTATTTTTATTTTATTTATTTATTTTATTAGGCACACAACACAATACACAGAAGATACATGAGTGACAGCATAACATTTTAAAGGTATTGATCCATTCTGTGCATCAAACACATGCGTGCACAACATGATTATAAACAAATCCAATGTTCAGTAAGTTAAACTAAAGTGAAAACTATTAAAATAATACACAATTTATGTGACGGAAGTGTCACGTCTGTTACAATTTTTTGAAGATAAATAAGCTTATTACAATTCATTAATCATAAGAAGACGAACGCCGTGTTGTCGTCGAAAGGGAGTGTATTCTCATTTAAATATCTGATACAAACAGGAAATGGTCGCAGGAAACGCAGTCTGTTATAGTTTCGCTGCTGTAAGCAATTTGTCATAAAACACAGCTGACTGTGGAACGGGTTTTATATAACTAGCTTTTGCCCGCGGCTTCGCATGCGTATACATATAAACCTTACTCTTGAATCACTCTGTCTATTATATTATTATGTACTTACAGAAACTGCATTAAAATCCGTTCTTTAGTCTTGAAGATCTAAGCAGTGACAATGTAGTGATAAAACTAGTTATCAATCGCGGTTTTGCTCGTGATTTTTATGGTATACGTTACAACAAGTGATTACTCTCGTCGGTTCTTTTTCGAATTTCTTGATGGTTTTTAGTAGTACGTGAAAAAGAAACAAAACATCGTTACAAGTCAGACAAAAAATTCTAACCATGACTTTATAAACGAGGCATAGAATAAATCTAATAAATCCATAGTTTTAATACAAATATTTAATTGTTTTAAAATGATATTACTTATCGAGACTATTTATTTAAGTAGGTCAGATTATTTAGCAAACCAGCTGCATTTAAGACCTTCCATAAGAATCTTAACTAAATTGTCAATCGAGCTTTAGCAGTTTAAGATAAGCTGATTACATCTTAGAAGGCTATGAAGTATCGTGGGAGAGACTTAATGAAAAGATTTCATTTAGGGTCTATTGATTTTAAATGTTTTTTTTTGCTTTCATAGAATAGCTAAACGAGACTAGTGTACATAATGTTCAAAAATAAATTAAAAATATGGCTCATCGAACAGGCTTTTTATAAATTAGAAAGAAGTAGACATATAAATGGATTGTACAAATATTGTAAAAAATATTTTTATTATAATTTATAGTGTATTGTTTGTATAAAAATTGACATTTATCATATTAATTAATAATGTAATTACATTGTATATGAATGTATAGAAGTTGACGTGCAAATATTTTTTATGAATAAATGTACATTTACAAAAGAAAAGTATATAAGTATTACATATATCCATCATCTAGTACCCACGACAGAAGCGTTTGCTTAGTATGGGGCTAGATGGCGCTGTGTAATGTCCCGGAATATATATTTTATTTTATTTGCATTGAACATTGTTAAATATCCATACGTCCTGTTTCAACTTACTAGTGGTACTTAAAAATAAATGTTACCATTAATTTTTTGATAATATTGGTACTAACCCTGATTGATCATAAACTTCTGATGTTAATTAAATAAACAAACAAATTCATTTTGAGTTTGATACGTGGTAGGACTAGGACATAGTACTTACTTACTAATGTGGCGCTGCGACCCAAAGTGGCTCTTGACCTCCGACACAAGAGACGTCACTCCTCTCGGTTCTGCGCCATCTTCTGCCACTCGGTAGCATGGAGCTGTTGCAGATCCTCCTCTATCTGGTCCTTCCAGCGGTACTTGGGACGTCCGACTGGCCGTCGACCAGTTGGTCGTCCCAAGTACGCTTTTTTCAGAGCACGATCCTCACCCATCCTTTACACGTGGCTGACCCAGCGAAGTCTATGCGACTTTATTTTGCCTAAGATCGTAGCCTAAGAAAAAACAAACACTGATGAAATAAATTTTATTCTAGTACATATGTGTCACAGTTGTCACTCACCTACCCGCATTCAGTCTACGTATTGAATTTATCTATAGGACTTTCAAACTTTTTAGAAGCACCTGAGTACATAAATATTATTATGTATACGTACATAGGCTGAATTTACTTAATTTACTCTATTTAATTCAATTTACATATCAGATGTTTTCTGTATGAAATAAATATTCAAATACCAGTAACTGTTGTTTTTTGCGTTAAAACCAGTTTAGAACTGATATGATGATCACGAAATGATTTCATACCGCTTAGCCTATAAAATTGAAAGTTGAAATAAAATAGATACAACTTCATCACGTTTGGCAAATTGTTTATATAAATTGTGTCTGTGAGGAAGTGAACACCTTGAAATTAAGTGATACATCAAATAAATTGGTTGAGAGTACGATCAGAGGTAAGTTAGTATTCATATGTGTCGAGTTTTTGCATCAATTACATTGTTCTGCTGGAATAATTTGCACGAATATGGTCTAAATTATGAATTATGGTCAATATTTTATTTCATTTATACGTAGAATTTGGTGATAATAGGTCAATTGTTTTCTAGATCAAATGTATAGGTACATTGTTTATCATAAAGTCAGATGTTGATCGAAACTCTGTGTCGAGACTGACAATAGCCTTGAGTATAACAAACATAAGTTAGCAAATCAACAAAGATTTAAGTAGGTAATTAATTGATTGGCATTGTCTAATTTTGTATGATTTTCTTGTCTATTTCAAGAAATGAATCACACATTCATGTACATCGCATACTTACAGGTTCATTGATAGCTTGAACAAAACAATGTCTATACAAACATAATACAAACTCATCGATTACATACTCGAGAACGAGGTGCATCCTACGTGATCCTATCTTAAGCACAACTTAGCTAACAAAGTATACATTTGATTGGATGGTAGTTGATACTTGAATAGAGCTTTCTATTCCTCTCAATGGTACGTTTATGTGCGGATTACGAAATTAGCGTCCGGCAAAGTATTTTAAAGTGGATATTTTACGTCCGCCTACGGGAATAGTGGGACCTTCTCTGGTTATAAGTAACTATCTACTAGAGAGAAATAGAGCCTTTTTGGTTTAAAAAACTTTCTTGATGAACAATACAACGCTTGACCATTGCAGCGATTGTAGTGAACTTGTAATATTCTGATAATGTTATTACTTAGTCTGTTGCTATCATCGTTGCTATGCGGATGGAGTACAGTTTTACATCAAGTGGTCTAGCCAGTGCCTGAACAATACAAATTAGAATGAGTCGATTTGGGAGTGTCACTTCGCAGTAATCTCTCTCAGTGTCTCTATCCGGTGACGTGTAGTATCGCTAGATTGTGTTTATTTGCGCGCGCCGTGTGTCGGTGCGCGTGTGTGCGTGCCCACCCAGCGCGACCACACACAGCGCCCACCCACGTGGCAGCGGCGCGCAACCTCCGGCCCGCTACATACTCACTGTAGCCAGCCGCTGACTAACTTGGGGACTGGGGACTATACTATAATAGGCCAAAATTAATATCATTTACTTTGTCACAAGGACTCTCTAATAAGGAAACTAACATTTTATAAAAGGCTAAAATGTAAGTATTTCAAATTGTTATAACGCCGCGTCCGTAGCCCTTGATTTGTTACAAGTACTCTCCATGTGTAAACTCAAGATACTCAGCCACGGCGAAATTTGGGAATTACTTATAAAATTAGTTCCTAAGTTTCGTTATGACTAGCTGACTTACAGGCCAAAATTAACATCGAATAAAAATATTTAGAAAATCGCAATAAAACAGCAGCATACAGAGATACATATTAATTATACTAAACAATACCTACTTAAAAATAATGTTCTAATTTCGATCATAGCTCTTAAAGCGATCTTTTTCAAGTAACTAATCTAGCAGCTAGCTAACAAGTAGATAGAAACTTGGGAATTAACATTTTATCATGCATAACTGCTGTAAGTAACTGTTACCATGGCTTGAAACATGCTCACGGTAAAACTTATATCATCGTAACATTATATGGTAACATTTACAGATATTGCTAAGACATTTCTATCACGCGACTAAAGCGCCGCGTCTAATTTCGTAAGAAGGAGCTACGAAGACCTCAAGATCTCTTGGGCCTGTGACCTTCACCACGGCACACACCATACACTGCATTCAACATTGATTGACATCTGACAGTTGTCGATACTATCTTTCCTATTCCATGCTACTGCTTCTTTTAGATACAAGCCGATTGACGATACAGCATTTTGGGAGATTTCGTTTTTAATGCTTTTTGTTAGTAAAAAGCAAAATAAAGAGCAATATAATAATGATGCTTAAAAACTCTGATTAATGTTTATGAAACGTAAAATTAATCTCCTCAATATTACTTCTTGTTTACAACTTAAGAGTTCGGATGCAATCGATCTTACAACAAAGTAGATCGTTTATGACTCATAAAAGTTTTGCACGTGTAAATTACCAGCGGAGATCTTTCACTGTGTCTGCAATGAATCTCTTTAATGTCAGATATAAAATCTACTTACGTTAAACAAGCTACTTTGCTATATCGTAAAGTGGTAGTTGTTTGTTCATGGACGAGAAATAGAGCAGGCCACGGTTGAGAACCACTGACGAAAGCAGCGCGTGCGCATTTGCTGCCGAAATTCGCAGTCACTGGCGCATCAATTCCAGCACTGATTTGGCAATTTAATCCTTAAATGAATTCAATTAGATCACACATTTATTTGCCCGTATTGGGAAAAAGCATCCGATGTTTATCTAAGTGAGGGGATAATTTTATTACGATACAAATATCTAAACACGTTCATCTTCGATATCTCACGATTCTTTGAAGTACCTACAAAAAAGACTTTCGATTGCATTTCCAATTGTATGTGTCTTTACGTAGGTGTGGTCTTTTGATAGAGCTTGGTTTCATTTACTTTCTACTAAAACACTCGAGGTGTTCAAATAAATTTCGAGTTCGTTTTCCTCGTAACAAATCGCTCCAGTGATCAATCTTGGAGAGGTTCTTGCTGAGTATCAATCGAGAATTGATTACACTGAGAGGCCTAGCGCGGTCAAATGGTCAAACGACGACATTTATTAGATTGTCAATTCGCTTGATTACGCCCTTCTTAACCACTCTCTGGACCTTCGGAGAATCTGCTCGTTAACCCTAAGTTAGTCATTTTGTGCCTTAAATCAGTATATTTATTTTTGATGGTTATTTTAAAAATCTCCGTCGTGACCGTCGGAGGTCTGAGTCGATTGTCAAAATAACAAATTGGGGTATAAATAATATGTAGATACAGAACTAATGGAGACATTAAAGTAGGTCAATAAAATGGTAATAAAAGAATGGTTTGTTGTGTCATGGCGGTTGATCGTGATTGCTCGATGTTTATGTTTCGTGGAGTTAATATACTTAGATATGATGATGATAATATAGAAGGAGCTGGTTTCCGAGACACAGATAATTTTCTAGTTTGGAAGCCAGAGTCTTTCAAATATCTTGTGTCATGTGTATATTTTTGTCAATAAAGAATTGATTGATTGATGAAATTATGACTTAATTGTTTACTAAATATATAATAATTAATAATTATTTATAATTCGAAGAGTATTAATGACTGTTAATGACAGTTAATATATTAATAATTATTAATTAATATACTCGTATTTCTATTTGAGATTCGATCCAAATCGCTGCAAACTTGATCGACTGGTTGGGGACGAACATAAAGCTATGGTCTCAACAATATTAGTAGCTTGGAGAGATATATTATGGCATTTATACTTGAGATCAATTATAATTTCTTTTTACTATACATAGACATATTTTTCTCTTGAAAATACCTAATTAATATCGAGTTAATTTATATCGTCCTTGAAATAATGAAATGGAGTGTAAAATTAAAAATATGTGTGTGTATATAACACGCTTTACCTTAACGGCTTACTTACGTAAACAACGGTCTGACCTGACGATAACCTGCAATAAAATTAATGTAAGCTTTATCACAAGGGAAAAACACGCTGATTAAGTTTTTTATGAGTTTGATAGCTAAAACTCCTATAAAAAAAGACTGGCCAATACTTTAAAAAAAAATTATATGGTCGAATTTTTTTTGTGTGTATTGTTTCAGTTAAGTTACGAATCGTTGACTTGGTTGACCGATATCACGACGTACTTATAAAAATGATAAAATTTGAAGTTGTAAAGTTTGAGAGTCATGCAAGGAACATGCCGTTCAGATATGCTACCTACTATCGCATTTTAGACCTTCTTCTTCTTATCGAATGAGAATGGCCAACTCTGGTGTCGAAAGTTTATCAAGCCTTATAAGCCGTAAATAATTGTATCTGTTTACACTGTGAACAACCTAGCTATTACAGTAAATGTTAAGGTAATATTCCCATGTTTGAGCGCGTAAACGCTCTTTATTACGTTTCGAAAAGAGGTCGGAACGGAATATTGTAGACAGAAATTAATAAATATCTCGTATTTTTACCAGCATTCTACCAACTTTGGTTTTAGAATAATGTAATCAATTTGTTTCTACTTTAGTAGTAAATAAATAATGAAAAAAAAAAACGTTTTCATATTGTACAATGTGTACATAACTACGCAAAAATAAATGATGGTATTTCATGTTTATATATCATATAAGTTTGTTAATAAACTAAAACTAAACTAAAAACTAAATTTCAATCAATCAATCAATATGTTTTTATTGCATGCACACCAGAAAATATTTTCCGGCACAGGAACAAATTACTATACTTAGATGTATTTTATCGATTCGTCCGTATAGTTAACAAGCTATTTCCTTCCCATTCATATTTTTTACACAACAAATCATGTCTATTGCTTCCGGATCCCCAATAAAAAAATGTTACAAGAAAATCATAGTATTCCAAACCATTTTGCTCTCGAGCTTACATAACATTTTAAGGTTAGATAATTATATCTAACCTTAAAATAAAACTAAACTATTATTAATTAAACTAGTCTTTAAGGTATTCTAAACTTAATTGGAACTGAGCGGAAATAATCCCGAACGCCAGGATTTGAACCTGCGTTATCCTGGTTATACGTCAGATCGCCCTAATCTCTCGGCCATGGTCGACTAACTGCCAGGAGTGAAAATCTACGCTCATAATTTTTTTCATTTCCAATAAGTTTACAAGTTCCTGCTTTTGACACCATTATCAGTGTCCCTGTATAATTGTATACCCCAGCGTGGTCATGTTATTCTAGCTGTAATAGTCGCCGTCGCCGCCTGACCACTATGTCGCCGTGTGTAATTATTTTCCTGCCCCACTTTACTCTTGAATAACAGTAAAAAGTACGGAGTGACTTATTTTTAATTAATATTTTTTACCTAATTGGTTAGCACTAGACCAATAATTAATAATTATGTGTGTGTATGTGTGTGGTAATTGTTGTCTACACTAAATTATTGGTTATGGGAATAAAAACCACTATTAATAAAATAAAACTGTAACCATTCGGTGTTTGTACATTGAAAATAATGGGAAAAAATAGTTGAGGGGTCTTTATTGATGCAATAGAACACAAAAATCATGTTACAAAAATAAATTTCTGTTTGTCTGTGTTTCTGTCGGTACGTTTGTTCGTTATAGACTCGAAAACGGCTGAACCGATTTGTCTACGGTTTTCACTAACATGTGGTGCATTTTCAACATAACATTTAGTGTTTGTTTCATTTCAATCGGTTCGTAAATAAAAAGTCATGTTCATTTTAAACCTTTTTATCTCAAAATAATGCGAGCGAAGCCGCGGGCATCCACTAGTCATCTAAATATATAAAACTCAAAGGTGACTGACTGATTGATCTACATAGTTGATTTCAAATGTAAGTATCATTAAAATTTCATTCATTCAATATTTGAGAGAAATGCTTTTGTTTGTGGAGTATACGCCATTCTTCTCGATTTTCGGCCAATTCATGAATGTCCTTATTCAACATGGCAACTTTATAAAAACATCATCGAGAGGAAGCTAGAGGCACGAAGAGGAAGGCCGAGAAGAGCACATTTTGTTCAAACCAAATGTAGTTCTAATAAGTATTTAATAAATCTATAAAATAATCATCATCACTCATCCTACGTCTATCATAATCTATACTAGTATTATAAAGCTGAAGAGTTTGTTTGTTTGTTTGTTTGTTTGAACGCGCTAATCTCAGGAACTACTGGTCCGAATTGAAAAAATCTTTTTGTGTTGAATAGACTATATCGAGGAAGGCTTTAGGCTATATAACATCACGCTGCAACTAATAAGAGCGAAGAAACAATGAAAAATGTGGAAATAACGGGGAAAATTATTCATCTTTGAAGGCTTTCGTTGCGTGCGCTGCGAAAACGGTTCAAGATATCAAAAAAAATATGTATGAAAGAATTATTCCTCTTGAAATGATCTAACAAAATTTCCGCATCAGTATATGTCTATCTTTTAAGATTAAAACCGTTTTTATGGTAATAACTATTCCACGCGGACGAAGTCGCTGGCACAGCTAGTATAATATAAAGCACCAGAGGTCGATTACACCGGCCAACATAATATGTGTCCCGTAGAGCGTAGTATCCTTTAATGTCGCCGCCCGCTACCGAGAACCGAGCTACAGCGTGTCCGAAGGTAGCCATCAATCTAACCTATAGTAGGGGGGTGGGGGTTTTGGAAAAAGTGGGACATTTATCAATCAATATTTTTATTTAAAAATGTTTTCTACTTATAGTCCAAAGTATATAGTCTAATATTACAAAGGGCATGATTTTTTTTCACCAGAGGATAATATTGATTCAATCCAAGAATAAAATCAATTTATAACATAACAAGAAGCTGCTATTATGGTTTTCATTTTAGCAGCACATTTATGTGAGTTTGACTGTATGATTGAACAAGTTCTAAATAATTATTACTAGTTAAATATATGTATATATTTATATAACGCATCACGATACATCGCGATCAGTTATAACACATTGCGAGAAATAGGAACAGGTGCTCAAGATCGTAATCAAACTGATAACTAAACTAAACTTACCTACCTACAAATACGTCAAGGTCAAAAAGTTTCTTTAAAAATATGGTCACCCTACAAATAGAGACATTAGGGCCCAAGCCAGCCATTGGCCGTGATTAGCGAAGGACTTGCTTCCGCCCGTTTTTTAACTTATCGCCTTTTAGGCTGTCGGCACTTTTCAGCCATAGTCATTTTGTGGGTATCGATTTAAGAATTTTGGTAGAATACCGACAATTTAGTTGAAACGTTAGGATATAAGAGTCAATTATCTATACCAGATCTATTTTTAACGTTTCTTTTTTATATTAAATATGTAGCTGTCATAGCAAGAACCTGACCTTGAATGTCATGCTGGAAATGATGACTATACTCTGCGTTTTTTTTGCAAATGTAATTTATTTTCTTGACCTTATTTTGAATTGATGTTGCTACGGCTGCTACGAGTATGCTACGCTTCTTACGACTGTAGATCTTTACAAAAGACATCAACGAGACCTCTTTTATGAAGTCATACATTGTTACTATACTACTATTAGTGTCAAAGTATCAGTTTGGCCATACAGTAAGGTAACACAGCCAGCACATTTGGTACCGAGATTTAGGCTTAGCTTTTTTAAACCGACTTGAAAAGATGAGGTTATCTATTCTACTGAATGTTTTTTTTTTGTAAGATAGTACAACAGTAGCTTTTTGAGGGTCTATTAGTATAAATGACATCATACATTTACAGCATGAAGTTTGTGGAGCATTGTACAAGACTCCCCACCTACATACCTACGTTTTACTCCTAAAAAAATGCGAACAGATCGTGATTAAGAACTAGTTATACATAAAGTTGTACAAATTGTCAATAAATTGAATAAAGTATGACATTTAAGTGTCGTAATTGCTAGTTACAATATTACAGTTACTAGCTGTAAAAAGTTTAAGTTTATTACTTGACTTGACGATTTATCATATTTTTATTTTATGACGATTGTAAAGTTAATGTTGGTAGTAAAATTAATACACAATTTAAGTATTTGGTGTTACGGTGAAGGGTTATTAAATATTTTTATTGTTTCTTTCTATGATTTGAGCAATAAACATTGTTTAATTCATTTGAATTGAAGAGCCTTTTTTTTTTAAATCAGTAAAAAAATAACATGGTAAAGAAGCTGTAGGTAAATCATGTTGTTAACGTAGTATACACATAATAAATTATAAAAAATATGAATGACAGGTAAGTACCTATAAGTAAATAATTATCTTGTAACCTTATGTGGCTTAAATATCTTAATGTTTACTTAAGTACTTGTTCCTGACCTTTTCAAGAAAAAAGCATGAACTTTTAAGTCCTTCTGAAAGAATATGATAAAATTATCATTAAAATATTAAGCCCATAAAAAGGCAGAATTAAAATTTGGATTATAACTTTAATAATAACCGGTAATACGATTATGATTAAATTGGTTCGTGACGAAAACTTCGGAATTAAGTCATTATAGAGAAAATAATACGGTTTACTTAATTATGCGTGGTTAGAAGTAAACAATGGAGGTATTGTCCCGAGCCACGTATTGTTATTAGTTAAGTTTGAAGAAGCATCACAAGTTAGTAGAAATATTGTTGTTGCTTTTTATGGTCTACTAGCGGCGTCCTGCGGTGTTGCTCACATTTACCAGGGATAAAATTAACTAATTTGTCAATCTACCACCAAATCAAATTTCTCCTAAATTGGTTCAGCCGTTTGAACGCAAGTAACAAACACACGCCCTAACTATCGCCTATAGTAATCAGTAATATAGTGGGAAGTGGGATTAGATAAAGAATTAAGAAAGTGCCTATATTTGGTAGAATATATCTACCTGTGCCCATATAGGTAAGTATATAATTTAGTCATACGTTTGTTACGTTTTTAACTCCTACCCCATACCAACATAGAGAAAAAAAAATTAACATGTCAAAATGAACCTGTAACCATCTCCTTATCTGGAATCGGAACATTTATCGATATGACCGTCCAATTACAGCAAATGGCACTACAAATAATACCCTACTTACGTGTTACATTTAGTTTTATTTCTTCATCTCTATCCACGTGGTGGCGTGCAGCGGCAGCCATCTTGGATCGGACCACCCAACACGCGTTCGCTACATTATTTTATTGTACAATAAACAAATTTATTACTCCATATGCCTATTTATGTTTTTATTTATTAAGAGGTTTTGTTACGGCGGTAGCTTGGGTGCTTTCGCGGGCTTGTGAGAGGATGATGCTAGTAGATAGTCTGTAGCTTTGATATAAGGCTGACTTACACCGATGGATTTACAAAGATGTTTGAGAAGTTATAGTGGTGACTTTTTTTACAAAAGCTGAGTAGTATATTGTATGAGTACGTATGATTCACTCATATTCTTAATGATATAAATTATAAGTCGAACTTAGGTCCTTATATGCTTGCATTTTACTTCTATTTGTGCTCATTGGAGATTTTGAAGTGAAGTAAGTATTCTAAGAAAATATTTAATGCATATTTATTATTGGCCTAAATGAATGATTACTTATGTCTAAATTAATTTTAAAAAGCATCCCTGACACAAAAAAAAACTGAACTTTGTGGATAGTAATTATTGTGATCATATTTTAATTAATGTTAACATCAGTAAGTAACGTTAAAGAATACAAACTCATGTCACATATTAAGTAAACCTTTTTGAAAATCGAAACAAAATATTACATGTACATACTTATAATCTTGCTTGGATTGGTTTTATATCAATTTTAATGCAAGCAATAATTTCCCGTTTCATTAAATTTAAGACGTTTACGTTTTCATTAACAACAAATTAACGACTGTAATTAACAAGTTAAGTTTTAATTATCACTGCGGTTGAAGTACTCGGAAATTATGGTGAAATACTGAGAAACTTGAGAGTTTGTCATGTTTTAAGTCTTCTTCTTATCGAATGAGAGTGGCCAACTCTGGTGTCGAGAGTTTTCAAACCGCCCCTAAGGGCCTCTGACATGGATTAACGACTGCCGTACTAGACAAACAGCCGGGACCTACAATTTAACGTGTCATCCCACCCAAGGAAGCGCCCAAAATGGAATGCCACTTTTCGGCCACCCATCCAAAGGACTAACTGATCGCGTCGACCTTTGCATGCGACTGCCTCCGCTAGCTGAGCATCGCGCTTCCTAATGTGTATAATATATGTTACAAACTTTAAAGTCTTTCATTATACTCGTAAGTTAGTACTTAAATCATTACAAGATAATTAATTATGAAGTATAGCTGTAATAGTAATTATATTCTGAAGACTAAGTAGGTATATTTTATTTCATTTATGAGTTAAGTATTTTTTGGTTAAGCTAAAAATATTGTTGTGCTCCAAATCAGTGTTAGTTACTTTGTATATTACTAGTACTTAGATACAATTTACAAACTTATTGTTCAATTTTGGAATGGATATATGTAGTTAGTTGATAAAAACTCATAATTTTAATTATACTAAAAAAAATAATTATGCATTTACATTTTACGAAAACATAATTCTACGAGTACCTGCCTGTTACTCTCCCTCCCTATGACGTTGCTAAAAAAGATAGTGATTAAAATAATTAAACTATCAGTAAATACACGTTAAAGGGCAGTAAACATGCATTCAATATTAATTAAGCTCATTACAAAAAATAGTTAGTGTATCATTAAAGAAGGCTACATTATGGATGCGATCATGTGACCATGCGATCAAAGTGGTTTGACGGGACAAACATAAATAATACATCACTCGATTAACATTGGATTTATCGACACAACTAGCTACTCAATAAATAAGACATGACTTTACATTGAAAAAAAGTTATATGATGCGTTTATTAATCGACTTCAAAATAAGTGTGTTAGTGTTTTTCAAAGTGGTATAAATAAATTAGTTTGTAGAAAACTTCTAAATGAAATGTATTAAAATTTAAATTAAGATTAATTAAGATTGTTTTTTTTTATTTATGCATCGTTCATTTTACTATAATTCATACAACAAAGTATTGCTAGCCTTAGTCAATTTTCTTTAAAAAAAGAACACAACAATTAGCTACAATGATAAACTTAAATACGAGTATACCCAGATCATAATGGTCTGTATATTTAAGCTAATCTTTATTAAGTTTATTAGTGAACAACTAGTAAAAAGTACTGAACTATTCCCATCATATTGCGACCCTATCTGGGAGCGGAGTGGCAGATGTATTGAATTATAAGGACATTTAGATGCTTGTCCGCGAGCGAGCATAGAGACATCACGGACCACCCAGGAAGATGCAGGTTTGAGACGTTTGTAGTTTACTACAGATATTTAGAGATAGATACAGGTATGGATCGATTGGGTTAAAGATTTAAGTAGCTTGAAATTTTATAGAAATCGAAACAGAAAAATCTTTAATTGAAATACACACAATAGAAGTTAAGATTGTGATGCCCCAATACAGCCGCAACTCAGCCTAATTCTGGTGGAACAGGGACACCAGCGCTGATATTCTGTTGCGATTATTTTCAGTTAATGAGTATTAATATCACACATTACAACATAGTAAGTAAAAAAACAAGTTACTACAACATGTAACTTACGGTTGTACTGCTTGTAAGTGATGTGTATTATCAGAACATACATACAAAGTGTAAATAACATCTTAGCATACTAATGTATATACTTTTTGGGCGCATGCATTAAACTATATTTCAGAAATTTTACAATTTGAGGAATTCTTTTCCACATATTATGTTCAACATACATAATGTATTTAATACGTTTTTATATATGGTGTGTTATATTTTTCTCACGACTCATCTCCATCCTACGCTTAAATAAATATATATGCCGGGACATTGCACACAGCGAGCCCCACAGTAACCAAAGTAAAATTTGCGGGGATAAAAAATACTTTAAGCGATAAGGCTGCCGGTTGCTGCATCTAGATATGAATTAGCGACTTTTGTCTGCCAAGATCTTGGTAGGTTCCAACCCTCTTCTGAATACTAAGAATATCAGGTGTCTTGCAGCAACACGTTATTAAGATTAGTTTGCGTTATTCGTCTGCTATCAATACTTGGGTATTATGCTCGCAGGCACGATCAAGGATATGGCACGAAGATGTTATTATACCTATGATTTTCATTAGTCCCGGTTTATCAGAGTACGTCAGTGGTTAAGCCATGTCAGAGACTCGTACGGCGATTTGAAAACTCTGACATTAGATTTGGCCACTACCATACGAACTTAGTTACTTTTTTTAGGTCCCTCCCTGCACTGACAACCCACATGATTGTGTATTTCTCATTGTTAATGTTACCTACAGTTCTTTTAATAAGAACTCTGCTTCAAATTCCATGTTACTGAGGAATTTGATTCCCCGCGAAATTTACTTGTCACATCTTGGATTTAGACAAGTTTTCTTCACTGCTAAGTCTACTAAAATGTCACAGCAAGCCGATCGTTCGACCACAGTCAAACTTTCTTTACATTTTGATTCTGGTCGTTTGTATTTATAATAAGTATGTATTTACAAAAGAAAAGTATATAAATATTATATTATATCCGTTATCTAGTACCCACGACACAAGCATTTGCTTAGTGTGGGGCTTGATGGCGCTGTGGCGACACCCGCACAAACGACACTGTTCTCTCAGGTAAAACATAGGTGCCTGTATTTGAATGGACATGGACATGACACATGGGTAGTAACCGTACGGTAGTAGTACGGTATCCGTTAAGCCATGTCAAAAGCCTTGACACCAGAGTTAACTACTCTCATAAGAACATACTTTATAGTACGTTAACATGGTAAGTACATATTTTGTGCAATCCATGCTAAATCCTGTGACCGATGGCTTTAATTTTACGACGAGGGTATCAGATGTAGCAATAAAATCAATCGATCTCTTTTATTTACTCCATTGAGATATCACTGACTTTGATGAATTACCCTCGCATTGATATACTCCTTCAGATTGCATTCTTATTTGATACTTGAGGGAGGCAAAAAGTTGTGAGATTAATTGCTAAGAATTTACGCGGTTAGGTAACGTATTTAAAATAATTCAGAAAGTAATATGCAATGTCGTATAACATAACGGAATACTTACATATGTTTACTTACACATTCATGGTTCAAACTTTTTATCAAAAATATACCGATGATTCAATTGTTGCATCTGCTTCTTCTTATTTTTATCCCGTATTATCTTTGTAATCAAAACGACTCGCAAAGTCACACAAAAATCTATAAATACTCGCACTTCTGACCGTAAACTCTCCATTATTAAACCTTCGAAATCAAATATTCCGTGGCCTGACTACGTAACGCATTAGGCAATACTTTCAACAATTTGTTAAATTCGGTTTATGTCGGGTCTAAGGCAATATACCCAATTAGTGTGTCTGCCACGGACCACCCACGAAGAGGCTATTAAACATAAACAACAAATAATTTGGTAAACTTCACCGTTTCGATTTGATTGCGGCTGCAGTGTGGATAGAGCCTTATATTTTTATCACGATGCTTTCTAGTATAACTGACTCTTTTTTCGATGAAGATGAAGTGTAGTGTAATCTATTAATATTATATTCCCTAAAATAACATCCAAACCGTTTCAGGTATTTGCGCAGACGCCTCACAAACATAAAGGTTACGTTTATTTATTTAAATTTTAGCTACCTACTCGTCTTTGCGCCTGAACTGACTCTTTGATTTTAACCTTCTTAATTTAAATATGTACCTACATACTATATTCAAATTAATAAGTTTATGTGAAGAATTGACCTAGTAATTTCAAATGAGTTAATTCTCGTTGTTCAAAATACTTCTGCCATGAAAAATATCTAAGTAATGTATTTTATTTAAGTATTGCTTATTTTTTTCTTGATTCCACTATGTAACACGTAATAGAAAGAAATAATTATTTTTGACTTATCTACATGCGGACAAAATAAGCTTTGTTCGCATCCCTTACCATTCATTCAGTCACACGCACAACATCAAATCATAATTAAATATATAATTTCATTATTAAAACTATTGTGGCACATTACTTATGTAACTATAACGGTTTTCACTCACGTCTAATTTCGCTTATGTTTCTGCCGCAGTCCCAGAACGTACGTTCTGAAGATGGGTGACATTACACCCGAAACGCGTAAACATACGCGAAATTAAATATCAGTGAACCGTAATAGTTACATATCAAATAACTCATGTCGATACTACGTACTAACTCACCCAGGTAGGTAGAAATCGCAATCAATATTCCGTATACATATTCAATACGTCTATTACACACTTTATGTTGCAGAATGGCCGTCGGTCAGTATCTAAATTCATCTTATGGCGCGTTTCTGGTTTTACGACGCTCGTAAACCGCGTGGTGACAACCGTCACTTGGATCTACCTACAACTACATGCACTCCATGACAATGTGGTAGAGCTGCTGAGGTGGGGTTACGCCGGATAGATGTTCCGGCAGGTTCATTTGAGAGCCATTTGCATTGCAGAGTCAACCTTCAACTACAGTCGATTTTACGAGAGTCACTTGTGATCTAGTACTCAAATGCTTGACAGACTGTTGCTGCCGCCAAATGGCCAAATAAAATTACGTAAAAGATTGTTGTTAACGTTTATCAGTTTAATATTTCATTGAGACTCATGCTAAGGTACAAACGACTTATGCTTTGTTGTTTTTGTTGCGTAAAAATAATGTCTTATCCCAATCTTTGTCAAGCCTTTTCCAAGTAAACTTAAATATACAGCCGGAATTTTGTAAAGTCTCATCTCTACCATTGACCACTTCACCAATGCAATAAAACGTTTTATTCGGCCATCGAATAGAGTCTCAATTTCACTTTATCCTTGTGCCAATCTCTTGGACACTAAATACTGATAATTAAATGGAAAAGCTTTACTAGGCAGTGTCCTGCATTTAATGATCGGCGGTTTTATTAACGACTTGTTTGGCAATGTGCAAATTGCGTGAAATCTGGGTAATAAATAATTAATTACAGATAAGTTGTTATGAAATTGAAATTTCTAGTGGTGGAATTACGAGTAGAAACGTATGGTTTTCCATTAGTGTTCTAGGAGTGTCTGAATGAGTAATAATTTTATTATTTTACTTATTAAAATTATAGTTTTAAGAGAAGTTTTATAACTGGTGTTAAGTCATTAAACTCTAGATACAAGTATGATCCAATCCGAGTTACAAATATTTTTTCACGGGCATTCGTAGATAAGACTTTAAAAATAGGTATGTATGCTTTTTTAAGTAAAACGTAAAACCTCGTCATCCCAAAGTTTAGGTCCTTATCTATTTCCTTCTAAAAGAAAATACATTAATGTTTTGCTTGTAAGCAACAGATTCGCAACAGATTTTAGCTTTCACATAGCTGTGATGGATGTACTGTAGTATATATATCTTCACCATCCGTGGCCAAATTCTGTGCAGCTCGCCATACTGTCACCATAAATAAATCAACGTCGCTTGTGTTGTCGACAGCGGCCAGCCAAGCTACTTCTAATTTTTTAATCGTTCTGTACCTAACTGTGACACGAATAATGATTTTTTGCCGCAGAATAAAAAGGGTGCTGCGGAGCATTTAAACAAGCCCTCAGTCCTCAATTTCTCTTTAAATATTAAATATGTTGGTTGATATTTCCGAAAACATAAAGCTTATTCAGATATATTTATTGAACAGCTCAAATTTAATCACATTTTTTATTTTTTGCATAAGTATTTTTTTTTAGTCTAACTGATACGTGCTGACACTTCTTATAAAGATTCTTGTTAGGAGGGGCAAACGGTGTCTTTTGTGATTTCTTTATTTCGTTTCACGGGAACCACAATTATAATTGAAACGTCCCAAATAGCGATCTCAATTCCTACCTCCGGCAGGTTCTGAGAAGATGTATAGAGCGACACCCCGCTGAGGTTTCGCCCGAAGTGTCAAAATGTCCAGGTTGAACCACCCTATAGTATACCGAAATATTTTGCCTGCTCCTTGCACCTTTGCGAAGAAATACACCGTAAGATCTAGGGCGTAAGATTGAGTTTTCTTTCTCGTTCGGTTCATGGTCGCAATAGATACATTTGCGGTGCCTATCTAACATCGCTAGATTGATCTATCTCTTGCATTGAACCTGCATCGATTGAATAAGGACGTTTGCACCTCCGGGTTCCTGGAAAGGGCTAACCATGAAATCAAGATGTCGTCAGGTGCGGCTAAAGATGTACAATAAGATAGTAACTCTCATTTTACTGCAGCTTTTAATGCTATTTTATAATCGTGATCGGATTTCTTTAGATAAGTTATGATGGAGTTAAAGCCTTGAAGCTTTTAAGCTTTTATTGTTGAAACTTGAATTGTGTGGAGATGATTGAATTACTTGACTTACTTTTGAAAATACTTGAGGATTATTTTTACATACTTCAAGGTTGGAAGCATTATTATTGTGGCTTGATGGAACATTTAATTACTTTCGTTTACTTTTATACCAGTTTAGATTCTCGTCACGTGTAAATTAGCGTTACAAAGTCGACCATAGTTCCATTGTCGCTGTAACCACGCGAATTTTAATTGTTACACTTAATCGAATTCCATCGGCGTATCACCAAAACACGGTGGTCGACCTTTTATAAATTCAGCTTGCGTCTGACTTATTGCATTCAGACATTGTCAGTTTGTCAACCCTTGGTTGAAGGTTGTTGGAAATAATGCCTTATAAATTTAGTTCTAAAGAACTGAGTCTGTTAAAAGTAGTTAATTCAAGGAAGTAAAGTATAGATGTTTGACCTAGTTTCTTGAAGTAAGTAGGTGGTCCCAATGTTGTTGGTTACATTATGTGATGTGATGTAGGCAAGATAATGTGTCTATGCGTGGCGTGTCAGCTGCAATCAGCGTGCCGTGGGCCCTCGGAGCCCCATGCCAGTGGACAGCGGGCGATCATTCGTGCGGCCGCTAAATAAATTCATTAGTTAAATCACCGCCGGCGGCGTTTTATGTCGGCAACATCAAAGGGCCCGCCGCCGCACCACCCCCCGGCCGCGTTCGACTTTTTACTCAGAAAACTCTGTAAACAAAATGATAATATGGTGCGTCCGAATGTTTGATCCGCCTTTATTATCTGTACCTATACAGAGTGAATGTTTATCTAGCAAACTCACTCTCTTTGTGGTAATTGTGGCCGTGTAATAACTGCTGTGAGTATACACACATACTGCTTTGAAGTGTGCCCCGGGCTGCTCTGCTTCCGTTGTCCATAATATTATGCACTTTCATTAGCCGCGAAATATTGCGTAACTTTGTCAACGCAACTCACGTCGGGCTCTTCAGATCTTTTTGTGCTTTTGCAAACCCAATTGATTCGAAAGTTTCATGACATCTGTAGTTGTTCTTATTTTTCTCCTAATTTCAGGTGCTGTATTAAATTATACGGTACGCATAATGGTAGTGTTATTCCTCGTGATTCGGTGGCACTCCATTCAGTGCTTTTATTTTGCTCTCCTCTCCCTCGTGCAGGTGGTGCGAGCGGGATGGAGGAGGCACGTGTGTGGTCCGGGCGCTCGCTCGGCCGCCTCCGCCGCCGCTCGGCCGCGCTCGCAGCAGTGCGACAACATGACCGTTCGAACCGCGATGGCGGCTCCACAAACATCCAGTACAATCGAGTGCTCTGCTCTCGCTCAGATCAGTGTCGCTCGAGTCGTGCCACCGCTGACACGTCGCCGCGCAACCTTTGTGATGAAACTCGGTCTCGTTTCGTGATCCAAACGGCGAAGTGATAGATAGAAGTGACGAATACGAGTGTGCCAGTGTGTGGTTATGTGGCGGCGAGTGATATGACTGCGTGCGCCGCCAGACGGACTCCGGCCGTCTTCATGAGGATACTGGCGACAGTCCTGGCCCCGAGATCATGGTGGCTCCCGATACCGAGGCTCCTTCGAATCCTCGGATAGCGGCAGCCGCGCGCGAGAGCCCCTCGGCCGCCGAGGCGCGCCACAGCGCCGACCTCTACATCCGCACCAGCTGGGTCGACGCTGCTCTTGCCCTCTCCGAACTTGAAAAGGTGCAGTGTCCCCTACTATTTGTGATACTGGTGTAAATTCAGTAGTAATATTGCACGTGTGATTGTTTTTCTGCGAATGCCAATCGCATCGAGGAACGCGGTAGTGCAGGCAGTGGCGCCGGCTGGCGGCCGCAACGAGTACTATCAAGGCCGCGCGTAATTTGTAAAATATGTAACAAGGTTTGTAAGTTCAACTCACACATAACCATTTACAAAAGCTACGACCACAACAATTCACTGATTTTGTTAGTATCAGAATACTTAATAAAATTTCAATCAACAAAAAGCTCTGAACCTTAGACTTAAGGCACTATAACATGAAGGCACTTGAAGGAAATGAAGCTTTCAAAATTTTGAACAAAAATCTCAGAATATGAAGAATACTTTTCTGAGAAAACAATCCTTGGAAATATGTAAGAAACTAAGTATAAAAGAGAACAAAACACAGATAAATGTAAAACTCGAAAAATCTCCACGACCTTAACCCAAGCGAATCGAACGGGGCATTACACGACTTGAAATACACAAAAGAATGTGACAATACATCTGAAGAATGGGCCGGAGTAAGATGTCGTTGTTACACAAGAGCCCAGTTCGGGGAAGGTGGGCCTTTCCTAGAAGGCGCGCGGTGGTCCGTACTCCGCACCCTTACCGTGCGCTGCCAATTGCAAAACATCCACGGTCCATTTATTATGTCCAAATAAGACATTACAAGCTCATATTTATTACAATATCGGCCCAGAAACGGGCTTTTAACGAAGAAAATCACTTCTCTCAGGCAGTGATTTCATTAAATAGCCATTTGAAGTAAGAGCTGGTAATAAGTAAGCGGAAACTCCTAAAGACAACAAGAAAACAAAAACAGCTGTAGCTGGAGAGGTTAATGTAACACACCTACAGTTGGCTTTAATGTAGGAACTTTGGTCGGGTGTATGCAAGATGAAGCAATTAAGGCGCAGCGCGGGCGGGGGCGCACGCGCATGCGGCGCCGATACAGACATCAACCGGCGCGGAGACATGGAGTCGACCGTACTCTATCGCCTGTGGTGCGGAGATGCTCAGACCATATAACTACCAGATTAACTAAATTAGATATAGTTAGCGATTTTTTATTACGAAGGACTAGGTACTCGACACAAAAAAATAATCGATTGAGTACAAAATCACTAAAACACTAGTTATACCAAACAGACCTACTTACAATGAAATTAAGCGAGAACCTAAAGAAACATAAAATGGAATTTGTCAATAACAAAAAGGGACAAAAAAAAGGTGAACCAATTAAGTACTTACTAACTAGGTACTGTCATTGGCAGTAATCCAATTTGTCCGTGTAGTTAAAATAAGTAATATTGGTGAAACGTACGATTCAATTTAAAGAACGAGTTTGCTATCTTTAATTGAAAATTCCAATATGTTAAAGTCAACAAAAATACAAAATATAAAAACAAACAAACTATTCCACGTAGTTTTATGTCTTTCGAGACCGCACAGAGCTTGCCTCGTGGAATTGAGACATCTTGTGGTTTCCGATCTTACATCCCTTTCCTTCTCGGGGGAAGAGCCGATTCTTTCCTCTTCCTTGAGGTTTATCTTATGTCTCTTTTCTTCTTGTTTTTCCCATACTTGTTGTTGTCTTCCTCCAAACATTACGTTTGCCGGGCGGTCGGCAGCTGCACTGGAGACCTATAAACGACTATGTTTCGAGAAAATTTCTGATTTCTGTTGTTTTTTTGTTTCGATTCGATAATAATCAGAATGGTGTACTTACTTTAAAGCTAGTGGTGTGGCTTTCCGTATCATGAAAATTAAAGAGACGATATTTTGCGTAAAAACGATTACTACTTTTGGGCATTGAGAAATTTACGAATGTGTTTCAGCTCTTTGAATTGGTTCGGCTCGTAACACCTAAGCTTGTGATTTCCTATCCAATCTATTTTCTCTTTATACTATAAAACAAAAAAAACAACAGATTGCAGCATAACAGGCACCTAATGGAGTTGAAAACTTGTCCAATTATCCGTTGGTTAGCCACAGGATTGGCAGCACTTCTGGTGTTGGGTTACTGGCTGGCCACAAGCCGGGCCAGCGGGCACCACAGGTCGGCTCGGCGGGCACCGCAACACGTGGCAGGGCACACACTTCATTGCACAATTAGCAATTTTCCCCCTCATTGCACTTCACCACAAACGGTAGCGCCATCTGGGGTTAATTGTTAATCTACCTCCTTTTACGAACCGCATTCGTAATGCAATCATCGCACTTATAAAGGCGACAGATCGAATGTATGAAATACGTATGGTGTTTGTCTTGAACGACAAAAAAATTAGATTCAACTAAAAATCCAAACTACTTATCATTCACGGTTTATCACCAGTGTTGCAATAAAATTGTGTATGGATAAAGTTATTATTCTCTATATCGATCAATAACTTTCTGATTAGCCCAGTGGTTTACCGGCAACATGTCTATCATATGGCGTTGGAACCGGTTCCCACTCAGCTAACTTGGCAACTTTCTCGGCATTATGAAGTGCTTTCCGCATTTGATTGATACTTAGCAACGTACCTAATTAGCTTTTTCTTCATTATTAGAAACAGTTAATTTCTTGTTTTATGTTTGCGCTGGAGTCCGGAGGTCTTGGAAAGTTTAAGAGGTATTATTACGAGTATTGTGTTGCTATAAGAATTAAATAGTAAGGTATTTTACCAAAAAATTCAAACTCAGAATTTGGATTTATTTGTGCTTTAAATACAGCCCTTAAATGCTAGAGGTTATAAAAGTTAACAATTTCTGGCCTAATAGGGTCATCTAAAATTGAAGAGCCCAGAACAAAGGTGGTTTGAAAGCTCAGCCTTAGAGTTACCTACTCTCACACGGACTTGCTTGGTTTATCGGAAATGGGGCAAGATAAGAAGTAAAGGATCATAACTAAGTAAAAGAATCATTGACTGTGGCAGGACGTTAAAATCCAAATATGAAATTGAATATTTCATCTGAGGTTTCAAAGGCTCCAGCCGTGTGTTGTGCATTATTATGGGATAATAGGAAGGATCCGCCCACGCTCCATTATATGCAGATCCGGAACACCGCTCGCCACACAGGCTGACTGAGGAGACTTGCGGCGCTGCTCGAGATCGATGTGTGCAAATTGATCTGAAGAAATATGGACACTTCTTAAGCACTTAGGGATTCATTATCGATAGCAGTTTAAAAATAAGTAGATCGAGTTTAAAAGTAATGGTTTCTAGACTTTTAAAGTTGATTTTATCTGCTTCATGGAGATTTCCAGAACTTAACAGAGTGAACGAGGGATCTAAGTGACCGCTTTGTTCGATAAATAAGTGCTAATCTATCTTTTGTCGAATTAAACATTTGTTCTCAACATCCATCCATGATACTAACAAAGTACATCTCCATGATGCTTGGAGGACAAATGTTGACGCTACGGTATCCCGACATCTCTCTCAATATAATTTCTAGTAATCCGGGTGTTTTCATGCACAGAGTCGCTTTGATTTAAATCAATCATAGACAGTAGGTAGGTACTGCTGAAGCATTTTTTTATTACTATAAATACCATTTTATATGTATCAGTAATGAGTATATTATAGAAGATTCTATAGGATCAATAAAATTACTAAAGATAATCTCTTCACTTGACGGTAAATCCAAAAGAAATAAGACTCAACACATTAGTTGAAATAAAGTTCGAAAGAAATGAAAAGATTCGAAAGAAATGGCCAACGACTACATTTTTGAATATGAAGCAAAGTGTGACTATTGATTCTGTATAATAGACAGCTGTATAAAACGTCAGGAGAAGACGTTATCTCATACACATAAAACGACTTCATTGTTCAGATAATTACGGCCATCTAAATATACTACCAGACGCGCTATAAATGTCCCGATAAAGTCGACTTAAACAAAAAATCCTACCTATTTGGAGAGTCATATCATGTGAGATGAAGTAATTAAATAACAATTATTACGCCGCCACTCTCTTCAGATAGAAGTAGGTACCTACATAAAATCTTTGACGTTGTACCTACATTTTATCGGGTTTTGTGAAGATATGTTTTACTTCCTACAATGCCGGAATATGTATATGAAATACACGTATGCAATCAAACTGACAAACGTAAATCATGTGACAGTAGACAGTAGTTAGTATGAATCTGTAGAAAGTAGCCCCGACCGAGCTCTACCTAGTATTACGTGGTATTACTGTAAACGCTAGCAACTTTTGTAAATTGATCTAACTACCTACCTACATCCATTCATAAACGGTGAATCGTAAGCACAACTTGTACTCCATCGTTTGCTGCTGGCCGTGAGAACGCTTGTGGCCAGCCTTATCTGCAGGAAGCTCCGTCGCCGGCGCCATCTCGCGGATTACGCTCACTAATCCCGTAACATTGCGTCAGTTATGCACTTACTATACTGGGTATTACAGGTGCGAGCATTTAGATATTACGATAAAGTGACGCATATATTTGCCGATGCGGTGAATGGATGTCGGTGGTATGGTACGCGGCCGGTGGCGTGTTGCGTACAGGCGTACGGCCCACGTGGTCGGCGGGTTGCGGGGCGCGGGCTGCGCGGGCGCATTCCGGCCGTGACGTCACGCCCACCCAGCGAGCGCCGCACTCACCGAGCACAGCGCAGCCCTCGGTTCTGTATCTGCCATTATTGTTGCTACGGTTATCGTTTATTTACTTCCAATGTTGGTGGGACCTGCGGGGACGATTCTCAGTCTCAAACACCTGCATTTTATCTAGTTTATTGAGGATTCGTTATTCATATTCTATTTTTGCATAAATATAAATAAATTAAGTACGGACTTGATAAATAAATCAATGTGCTTCTTTTTTATATGGACTCGATAATAATCGAAGATTTTTAATAATTTTAAACCACTGCATGTCCCAATTATTGTACAAATACATACATACATTAGTAGGTAATAATAAGCAAACTCTTAACCAATCTGATATCAAAGTGCTATTGACTATTCCACGTTTTACCTTGCGCCACATAGTTTTAGTGAAGGGTGTTAATTTAAAGCCTGCAGTAAGTACCTTTGAGATCAACTAACATTTATAAATGTTGTGAGATAGTTCACCAGTCGACTTACAGATATTGGATTGCGAATAAAGTAATTTTATTCCGCCATAGTGACACCGAATAAATCGTACCTAAGCAATTGAAAATTGCTTTAAAAAAATATATTTTGTAATAAGCTCATGCATTTAAAAAATAATGTACAAAACAAAAGTTATTTCTCGAAATAATTCTTCTCTTATAGACTAATTCCCAAATCAGTTTTCTAAGCTAAGTGAAGGGTCGGTTCCTGATGCTGATGTGTTTATCAGAGCCGCGGGCCGCCCGCCTGTCCGTCGTCGATTGAGTTATTATTATGCAATTAGAAGCCTCTCCGGAGATCCGAGCTGTGTCGGCGAACCGTGGAGATGGCGCCACAGGCTCGCCCGTCATTAATCACAATCAACCAACAAAATTATTTCGACATTTAAAGACTCCGATGTTATTATATCTCCCGCCAAACGATCTCGTAATCTGTATGTTTATTGATATAACATCGGTGGTATGGGATGAAAAAACAGTGACGCGGCGCGATGTGGTCTCGCATGAATAAATTGTTGGCTACTGTACACTGTAGATACATATACATACCTATCTATGTATATGACGTAGGTGTAGTAAAACAGGACGATGACAAAGAGTCCTTATCCTTACACATGTTAACATATTACAGTAAAGCAATGCTTTAATTGAGTTATTGTACCATGTGAACTTTTGAAAGGAAGGTCACCGGAATCTATGTTTGATTGTGTATTCCTTGTATTTCCACTACAATAAAATATTAACTAGAAAATTGATTGATATGTCGTCCTGGTCATGTTCAATTGGCAAATGAATTAGAACTTAGTTTGTTTGACCTTATTTTTCTTCTACAGGGTAACATCGAAGGAGGCCGAACATCGCTGTGGATCCGAGCGTGGCTCCAGGAGCAGCTGTTCATCCTCGGCTGCTTCCTCCAGGGCGACGCCGGCAAGGTCCTGTTCGTGGCCATCCTGGTCCTCTCCACCTTCTGCGTGGGCCTCAAGTCCGCGCAAATCCACTCCAGGGTCGACCAACTCTGGGTTCAAGGTACGCTAGATGGCTTTTTAACAGTTAAGGAACACTGTTTCTATCGCGTACGTAAATCTCGGAGGCGTAGCTCGATAAGCGTTGCATATACGAATGCAGCACGTTTGTAGAACCGCTTCCGTCAGAGCGACGTGCGTTGCATTCGCCGCCACTACACAGCCGCCGCACTGTGACGCGCCCTTATACCATTGTTCCTGCATTGAAAGTTTCAAACAGCCATCAACAGTCTGAACACAGCCTACGCGTCCGGTTCGCAACTCTTTTAACCATAATCTCACTTCCATTTGTCGATACATGGTATACATTATATGAAATGACCGATTTACATTAACTCAGTCTCTAATTAATAACATTACTTCCTTTTACTAATGACGGTTTAAATCCTGTCTCCATTTATTATGTGGTTGTGGACGTAAAGTTAATGAGTCCAATTTATATGACATTAACGACTCTTTCGAGTACATTTGATTTCTTTTTATTTAACGATGACGTGTTCAGATTTTTAAGTTCAATATTTTACATATTCCAACTATATAATTACCTAATTGTTTAATTATACGTCTCATTTCACATCATAATATGGCACTTAATATATATTTACTTTACGTCTCACAATAGTTATAGTATAGACAAGAGACAATAAACTTTCGTGTGAATAAAGCCAAAACTGTCTTGTGTCATTAAACTTCTACACGAACGGTACCTTCATTATCAAGTTAGTTTAGGTATTCCCGGATGCAGTTGTGGGCTGGGATGTCTGAATTATGCAAGTTTGCAAACTGCAGTGTGAGCATTCAATACAACTTGAACAGTTCCTTCGATTCAAACGTCTCAAGTTTGTTCACTTATCCAATGGCTATAGTTGTAACTAGAAATAGAAACAAATCAGTGCTATTAGCGTACCTTTGAAATATTTCCTACATGAATAGAAGACAACAAAAGTGAGAGTCCGTGTCTACGCAGGGAATCGGAGGTTAGGGGTCAGTTCCGCTCTAATTCTACCCCTACTTTGAAGCAATGACGCTATTCGAGAGAAAAATGCTATCGTGGATAATACGGAGGCGCGCGGCGCAAGCCTGCTAAATCATGATGATTAGCGTAATGCCGAACTATGAATGGCGAAAGAAATCATTTTAATTGTATATGTATACAATTAAAAGGTTTTCCTTTATGAACCGTTTACCTCGCAGGGCATTCGTTACACATCTCGTGGCTTTCGCCATTCATACATCTGTATAGACATCATGCCTGCATTTGGAGTTAAAGTATAGTTAAAATGAAATCAGATTAACCTGAAAATAAAAGATTTGATTTTTCGCTAATGCTGCACGCAAACTGCAAATTAATTAATTGATACTTGACTGCACCTAGCAAACTGTGGTCCCAATGAATGTACGTGTTAGACTAAGTATTTTTTGTCAATAAAAAATTTGAATTTACGTTTACGGAAGTGCTACGTCACACAAAAGACATCAACGCGTGTCCCTCTACGCACATGTTTCTTTGTAGTCTATGTAAGTAATTTCAACTGTACTTTGAGCCAACCATTAGTATTTATTCGACACTTTTGTTAATATGAACCTACTAAACGTAAATAGAGCACAAGACTTGATAAAACTTTTAAAGTGTTGAATTACGCGTTCCAGTCGTTAAATAAGTCAATTCAAAAACATCGCAAATGGCGCATCAAAATGATAAAATACAAAGCGATCTTGCTTTATATTAATAAAACTCAAAACTCAGGTAGGTTCCTGTCCAAAAGATTAGTTTTATCATTTAAAGCAAAAAGTTGAAAAGGATACAAAAATGCGATATGAAGATATACTCGTAACAAACTTTATTCCTTTTATTTCCATCTTTGATAATCTGGGTGGTCTCTTAGCTATAAAATGAGTTAATCCAGAAGTATAAATAACTTTTAAGTGTCTCTGTGTGTATTACTAAATATTAAAATTAATGCCATAACTTTGCTATTTGCTTACATCTGAATTCTTAATCGTTATTAATATTAATTATTCATTGTATTTGTAGCAGGTAAAGCATGATAGAAATAACACTACTAGCTATGAAGTTTTACTGAATATTTACTTATTTAAGAGTATAAAAAAGGTATGAAAGCACAATATATCATTGTATTACAGCATCAATTTATTAATTAGAGTGCAGGATGCTGTTAGGAAGTGAAGTTTCCGCAATATAAAACGAGCGTTTTGATGTCCCCGGATACTCTAAAGTTCACTTGATCACGATTAGGAAGTGAGTCTAGGTTTTGAAAGTAATTTGTGCATTTTAAGTCATAAAAACCCCGGTATTTTTGTGAAATTAAAAATTTCTCACGGAAACGTTTTATGGGAAGATAAACAAGTATGTTGTGATGTCTCTGCAGAAATAATACGTTTGCAAGAGACTGCGAGCGCTCGAGAGGAAGTGGGCGATTTTATTGACGCCACCTGCTCCTGCCACTATACGTGATTTGTATTTTGTAAGACTGCATTTTTTTTTGTAGCTTACTTGGGTTATATATATATATATGTAATTGGGCTTGGATTTTCTAATTATAATTAAATCCTTTCAAATATGGACAGTTAATTTGTTTGCGTATTTTTAGAGACCATTGTAATTTTAAGTAATTTGATTAGGTACTTTTTAATACCGTTAACTGTATAAACAATGCAAACAAATACATAAAGTTACTACCTCCTTTGTATCCCAGCAAATATTAATGGGTTTCTCTAATTATTATTGAAAACTTGGGCTACTGTCCAAACAATACGAACAATAGTAGAGCCTCTCAAAACCTTATCGTGTAACAAAAGCGTGTTCAGTGAAACAATACCGAAGGTCCCTTAGTCGCCTAACAACTTAATTAGGTGGCCCGCGGCCGCCCGTAAATATCCCCACGTGAAATTACGACCAATAAAACCAAAAAAATGTATAACATTTCTATTGAGTCACAAAAAACGAGGAATCTGATTGTCCGGACCGCTTTTGTGTGAAGACGCCTCGCTGTGTTCTGGACAGCCCAATCCCGGCCATTATAACATGAGCTCTCCTAAGATGCAACTTCCTGCAGCATCAATTCAAATTCGGTTTTAGTGCAGGTCTGGTTCTACTGGCTAGCTAGGTAGTGAGAATGATTACTGTATATTATTTGCGGAACGTGGAACGAGTTACGGTATTCTAGTTCTAGGTATGTGGTGTACCAACACTAGCGGGTTCGAGGCGAGTTAGTGCCTTTTACGGAAATGCCGATTGAAATACTGGGTCAATGTAACACGAGCCGTAAGCAACACAATGTTTGATTAAGGGGTTAGCTCGTTGAACAATTTATTCTGCACGATAAATATCAGTGTGTGTCATAGCCACATGTAGACTATAGTCTTAAATGGAATGTTGTAAACAGAAGACGCTAATAAAACTCGATCAAACAAGCAGCAGACTACAGACGCGAGTGCTAGCG